>UFQX01000005.1:156733-325835 GCA_900497675.1 Arapaima gigas | reverse complement strand
GGGGGGGGGGGGGGGGGGGGGGGGGGGGGGGGGGGGGGGGGGGGGGGGGGGTGAAGTTGTAAGGAGTAAGGAAAAGTACAGGGCTTATGAGAGAAGAGCCAGCAGGACCATTTCACCTGGGTCAGTTTATTTCTTTTTAACCATATTTTTTGTGTTTTTGTGAATGTGTATTTTGGCTTATTATCTTGCTGGACAACCCATGGTCTTCGATCCACTAGTTTTCTGACACCAAGTAACACCTTTCACTCTAAAATGTATTTGTAACCCTTCAATTTCATGATTCCCTTAGTAGGTTCTAGGCCTCCAGTACCAGTGGCAGCAATGCAGCTAAATATGGAACGGTAGGATGTCCTTTGCCTTATAAACTTCAGTTTGTCTTCTATAAACAAATTGCTGTTTTGCATTGCCAAAGAACTCTATTTTTTTTCATTAATCCACAGAGTTTGTTTGTGCAAGGTTTCCAAAAATGTTGATCAGAAGTATAACATTGTACAGTATATTGTTGAGCAACTCTTTCAGTTTCATGATTCCAAGACTTTAGCCTCACATGCAATCAAACAATCATTTCTTTACTGCCCTGCCACCCAGGATGGACTGCACCTTAGCCACTGATCATAGGCATCACTACGGAGTAACATATTTATTGTGTGTTTTTTCCCCTCATTAAATGACTTATATGCTTACTATTTTCACCATCTTGTATTACCCCAAAATTCATGTCATGAAGACCTTCAAGAGGCTTGTGCTGCAGCACATCAGACCCCCCCAGTCCCTGTGCAGTTTGTCTACCAGACTGAAAATAGGAATGAATCATACAATCATCTACATTCTCCTCAAATCTAATTCCAAATTGGAGAAAGCTGGCAGCACAGTGGAAGTCAGGATTTTTGACTTTTCCAGTGTCTTCAACAGTATCCCAGAGCTCCAGTTAAGGGACAAACAAAAATGACTGTGGATGCATTAATGGTGTGCTAGATTGTGGGCTACCTCAGATGCAGAACACAATTTGCTAGGCTTTGAGACTGTCTCTGTGACACAGAGGTAAGAATTACAGGACCGTTCCTTGGGATACACCTGTCTCCGTTCCTGGACACCCCTTAATTCAAATACAAGTCAGGGCAGTGTCACCTGTAGAAGTTTTCTCATGACTCTGCAGGAGTGGGGTGTGTAGAGAAAGGTGAGGAGGTGGAGGACAGGTGTCTGACTGATAACTTTGTTTAATGGTGTCAGTCAAACCACCTCCAACTCCATAACAACAAAATGAAGAAGCTAGTGGTTGATCTTTGCCAAGTTAAAGAGCCTGTGCACCAAGTTTCTTTCAAAGGTTTGGACGAAGGTGGTGTGTAAGAAAGTAAAAAGCAGGCTGAACTTTCTTAGGAGGCTAAGATCCTTTAACATGTGTCATAACATTCTTCATATGTTCTACCTGACTGTAGTCATCAATGTGATCTTCCACGCTCTGGTGTGCTGGAGGGGGATATCACTGCTGGTGAGTGGAGCAGACTCAAAAAAATCATCAAGACAGCAGGATCTGTCATGCATCTGAGCCCTTATTCACTGTAGGCTGAGGCAGAGCCTATTTATGTGCATTAAGAAGCGCTTCTGGGGGTCCTTCTTACCAGCAGCCATCTGCCTCTATAATGCCACACAAGGACCGTAAACAATTGACTATACATTACTGTTATTTACTGGCTACTTCTTTGTTATTAAATTATTGTTATACGTATTATTTTGAGTGTCTTATGTTGCATGTTGTGTATGCTCAGCTGCTGAATGCCGAATTTTCTACCCTCCCCTAGCTCCTAAATTAAAGCATAGCTTAAAACACATATTTGTAATGTTTTTCTACTTGTTTTCTAGGTAGGTTCAAATGCCAAAGTTGCTATGCAGTACATGTCAAATATTTTATCGCCAATCTTTCACAGTAGTGCTTCCAGCATAACACATTGTTAGAGGGACATATTTGAAGGTGATTTGGAATAGCCATTACACCCATCTTTCATGCATTTGTGGTTTGACAAGGTAATTAAGAGCAAACATTCTTTATGGAGGTTTATAAGACCTTGGAGTTTAATACTGTATAACTAAAAAACATTATAAAAAAAGCAATACACCAAAATGCATCAGGATAATGATGTGGCACCTAGAAACTGCAAAGCTAGCTTGACAAAAGCGAACTTGTTTTGACAGTTTTCAGAGGGAAAATAGGGGATAGGAGTTTATTTTATAATTCAGATGTTAAGTAAATGCTTGGTTTAAATGAGATGAAAACCTAGTTTCAAAGTGAAACAGATTCTCATGGGAATTTCAACATTGTTCTTATAACTTATTCAGTAACAAATCTGCTTACAGGCAAATTTATAACAAGTCGTCATGACCTCTAGGAGCAGTAACCCCAGTGACCACTGCAGGCTCCACTCAGGGCAAACAAGACAAACCAGTACACCTGTTTCCAAGGTCTCAGTTCTTTAACTTCTTAATTAGCAGCTCCTTAAAGGAAATTAATTAGCTTCTGCTTTTATTGTTCGTCTGCAGGAACAGGTCTGTTGAGTGTGTTCTGATTTGGTGTATCAGTTCCAAGTTCCTATGCATTGTCCATCAAGTAACCCAGTTGCTGTGTCTCTTCATTCACAAGTCACTGTATTGCTACAATACTGCACCTACATTCATCATCTATTGCATTGTGCACTTATAAACCCACCAGGCACTCAACATCACAGTTCTCCTGTGTGGTCTTGACACAAATATCATCAAATGAGATACAGAGTTAGGAAAGTAAATTAAATAAAAATTTTAAATCAGATCTGAGAGTACTTCAAGGTACAGTTTTAGAATGTTTTTAATTTATCTGTAATCAGTGCTTTTGAGCAAAATCATTTCCAAAAAATCCGCCAATTTTCCAAAATTCCACTGAGACTCCAAGCAGAAAATAAAGGTCTCCAGTCATTTAGCGCTGCCTACTTTATCTCAGCCCTCATTCTCCTTGACTGGTCTGCTGTATTTGACACTTTTAACATCTGAATAACATTTTCCTCTTTAGAATAGCATGGGATCAAAGGAACAGCACTGAAGTGGTTTGAGTCTTTAATGTCAGGAAGATTTCAGCACGTGCCACCCAATCTCTCCCCAACTAGTTTTCACTAGGATTTGGGGCTGGGATCTTTACTCTTCGTTGTCTACACTCATTCCTTTAGCTTATCCATCCCCTTACATGGCTTTTCTTCTTGTAACTGCCTCTGTCAAGTTCAAAGATTATGCTTACAGCCTACAAGTCAGTCAAAGGATCACTCTCTACAACCTAGCTTCATCACCTTGCTCCTTCACCTCTTTACATATGGTAGTTCTGCTTACAAAATGTCCAAAATCAAAAGCCCAAAGGTTCTTAGTTTTGGCTCAGATATGACATAATGAGTTCCCTCTGTCCTTCAGAAATACTGAATCACTTTAAACATTCAGGAAGGATCTCAAAACATCTCTTTCCACCTTACTGCCCTCTTGATCTCCTAATCCCTTCATAAATTTGCATTACACGAGCTGCTCCTATCATTTCTGCATGCAGCTATTCGTGTATAACATCCTGGCGAAAATGGTAGCATTGGGTGACTTGACTGTGCTTTGAAATTGCAAGTCTGCACCTATATTTCTTTGCTTTCTGTCAGATGTACTTTATTTACTTACAGCTGTATACCCCTGCAGAGGAAAGTGTTAACCTAAAAATAAATATTAATGATATACAGAGGCATAATGTCCAGGGTACAATCTACTTTGCCCTCTGGAGAACACTGACAAGCAGTTATCATTAATGAATGAATGGAAATACTTGGGTTTTTTCACTATAATTTTGTCTGAGATTATTACACAACCCAATTTGTTAATAAGTGAAATACATACTCTCACCGGCCACTTTATTAGGAATACCATTCTAGTACACAGTGGGACCCCCTTTTGCTCTTAGAAAAGCCTGAATTCTTTTTGCCAACGATTCACCAAGATGTTGGAAACATTCCTTAGAGATTCTGGTACATGTTGATATGACTTTATTACATTATTGCTGCAGATTTATCAACTGCACATTCATGCTGCCTATCTGCTGTTCTGCCACATCCCAAAGGTGCTCTATTGGATTCAGATATGGTGACTGGGGAGGCCACTGAAATCCGTTGAATTCATTGTCATCTTTATGGAACCAGTTTAAAATGACTTGTGTTTTCTAACATGGCAAATTATTATACTCAATGTAGCCATTAGAAGATGGGTAATTTGTGGCTATAACAGGATGTACATGGTCAGTAACAGTACTCAGATAGGCTGTGGTGTTCAAACAAGGCTTCATTGGTATTAGGGGCCCCAATTTGTGCCAAGAGAACATTCCCCACACCACCACCAGCCTGAACTGTTGTCACAAGGCAGGCTGGGTCCATTGCTTCATGCTGTTAGCACCAAATTCTGATCCTACCATCTGCATGTCACAACAGAAATCGAGATTTATCAGACCAGGTGATGTTTCTCCAATTCTCAACTGTTCATGTATTGGTGAGCCAGTGCCCATTATAGCCTCAGCTTCCGGTTCTTGGCTAAGTTCCACACTCAATGTGGTCTTTCACTTTTGTAGCCCATCCAACTCAAGGTTTGGCCTGTTGCATGTTCAGCAGTGCTTTTCTGTCTAAGACTGCTATAAAGAATGGTTATTTGAGTTACTGTAGCCTTCCTGTCAGCTTGAACTGTCTGGCCTTTCTCCTTTGACTTCTCCTACCAGCAAGGCATTTCAGCCCACAGAAATGATGGTCACTGGATGTTTTTAAGTTTTTTGCACCATTCTGTATCAAGACTGTGAGTGAAAATTCCAACAGAGCAGTACTCCGGTTTTATTACTTTTTAGAGTTTCTGAAATACTGAAACCATCCCATCTGGCATCAATAACCATACAACAGTCAATGTCACTTAGATTTTCCCCATTCTGAAGTTTAATGTAAACATTCACTGAAGCTCATAACCTGTGTCTGCGTTATTTTATACATTATGCTGCCACCACACGATTGGCAGATTAGGTAATTGCATGACCAAGCAAGTGTACAGGTGTTCCTAATAAAGTGACCAGTGACTATGTTTTATTAAACTTTGATTGTGGCTTAGTGGTAAATTTGACGTTAAAGTTATAAACAAATCACGTTATGGACAGGGACCAGTTGAAGTTAAGGACCCAGTGTTTTCTGCCATTTAGGAGGCCATGTTATGCACACTTTGTACATCCATACATCAGTGTAAATCTACACCAGAAAGAAAGAAACTGATCATCATTTACTAAATACACTGATGCATTCGGTTCCCAAAGTTTTATGGGTGAAAATGTGCGTATTTTAATTAGGATAGTTTGTACACCATTGATTTGTGGCAAGTCTGGCCAATTGCCTGCTTTCTAAAAATCTGTCAACATTTTGCATAATGCAATCTCACAAACGTAATCACATTTTCTTCACCACTGCTAATTAGAGCACCGAACTACAACCATTTGCAAGTGGAACTGCTTGATGCTAGAGGAAAGCAGGATAGAAGCAGACATGATTAAATTAAATAGGGAAAAGCAATAACCCATCCAAAATGAATAAACAAACAAACAAAGAGAAATAGAGTAAAAATTCCAGACATGAATTCCAGTTGTAGCAGTGTTAGCCTATGCTGGTGGTCTATAAGTGTCACTTAGTGTGCTTTGGAGTCCTCTGGAGTAGATTTACCTGCTGTCAGGTGGGGCTGTTGAACCCTCCCATATTTAGGGTGGAATGAAATGTAAACGGAAGGTAATAAGGTGGACATGGGCTGTCGTGAACAGCATACACAAGACCATGGAACTGTGTAGAATTTTAAGTATAGTATTGTTTTTCATTATGGAGAGGTTGTCACTGAACGTTGGGGGGAGGTAAAGGGGAGGGGGGTGGAGTGGCAGTCTAATACTTGCTTTACCAACTGGCATTTAAAACTTCAGTTTGACTATAAGATAAATCTGGAATCACACAGACTTCACTTTCACTGTGGCAGGCTGCTTTCTGTCAAGAAGACTTATGGGCTTGAGAAACTGGAACACAGCTAACTGTTTCCGGTCTGCAGGCTGTCTGTGTTCTGCTCTGATCTCAGCAGGCTGCCATGAGGAAAGCAAAGAAAAACTTCTAAAGGCTGTTCTGTGGCCACACTGGAGCACCAGGGAAGCCACATTCAATCCACATCACCTAGATGGGTTTGGCCCAAATCCTGGACAAGGCTGAGCTGGAAGGCCTTAATAACTGCTTGCCATATAAAGTGTAGGCAACAAGTTAAACTGTTTACAGATTTTTAAGTATTGATTGGATTTTATCAATAATATATAGCAAGTTGCTGTGCGTACCTGTTTGGACCTCAAGCAGTGGGTTCTGTAATATCCTACAAGTTAACTTTTTGAGTCAGGTAGACTTACATTCTGACACAATCGATATCCCCCACTAGTATTCAGAATGGTTAGATCCTCTTCACTGACTCCTTCTCCTGTGTCCGCTGTAATTATTGCACTATTACAGCAGATATTTATAGAGCTACCTGTTAAAGTCCATAAAATATTTCAAGTCAAAAGTTTAATATTGCTCAGCCATTGGACAAGGGATTCTTTGAATACTGAGATAAGGCCCTTAAATACTTTCACCTTTAAAATATTTGACACAAATCCCTCCTGTCAATCACAACACTAACTTACACAGATACCTGGTAGATGAGAAATTTAAATCATATTACAACATGTCCACTGCCAGCAACCATGCCAGAGTATTGGATAATATTGTGTTGGGCTGTTTGGTTGTAATTGCAATTGTTTGGCAATCAATGCATCTCTATCAAAAACTCCCAGGCTCCAGATGGTCTATGTGTTCATCAGTATCAAATAGTATTTTTCTACATGGCTTATTATTCCCAAATGTTTATGCAGAATGTGCCTCACCATTAATTTCATGAGATTTAACTCAGCGCTACATAAATCATTATACAATAACATTCATTGATTGCTGGTTGATGTTTCTTTCAGAATTGAAAATTTCTCATAAGAGCATCTCTTCACAACATATTGACTCAAATCACAAAGCTTGTCTCATAAGTTCAGGGTCTTCACCTGGACATGGTAAAATACTGGTCAGACACATTCTGGCAGAGCAAATCACATGGAATGACAGAGAGGTTTCATTTTTTTTGTGTGCAGCACTCTTTATGTTTGAAAGCTACATTACTGAAGGTGATGTAGAGTAACCCAGGGGCATTGTGCTTCATGTCTGTTTGGGTGTTCCTCCTCACCTCTTTAGCCATGTAAACATTCACAGTGTGCCTGCCATGTTCTACTGATCTATTTCTAATTATGGTTGCTTATATGTTCTGTTTGAAGGGAGACACAACCAACCAACCAACCTGTCACTGGGGTTGAGAGTTTGAGAGAATTTTGACTACTGGATATATGTCATGGAAGATCAGAGGTCCTTGCTGACCCTCTTGTTGGCCCTAAAAACCAAATTTTTCCCCAAGAACACCAAAGGTAATAGATCACTGGGCTGCCCATTGAGCTAAATTGAGAGATTTGTGGATATATCTTTTTTATCTAAAAAAACATACTAAAAATTCCATAAATGATCTAATTTTATATCTGCTGCAACATGTCATAAGCACTATGTCAACATCAACGTAAACGGTAAGGACTATTCAACTATGATTTGGCTGCAATACAAGCTTCCCTTACACAAGTGCTATTTGTTCAGAAGATCTCTATATCTGTAAAACTCAAACTCTGTTTGTTTGTGATTTATGCACAGCTTTGTTTTTCAAATCACAGACTTAAATTCGGCACAGTGGTACTTCTTATCCTAAGAAGGGTTTTGTGTAGTAAGCACACACACAAACAGGCATTAATGACATGTGGCTCAAGGCAGACATCACTTAATTCTTCAGGATAAGAAAAAACAGGCCACTTCTCACACTCACACACACACACACACACACACACACACACACACAACAATTAACACTTTACAAAGGTAAGGCTATTGGAGTTTGGTGATATACATTTTGTTATTACTTTTCCCCTTTTCACTGGACTATGACTTGCATGTCGCTCTTTGCACTGTCTGCCTGCGCTCACTTATGCACCACTTTAAGACCAATACAGTTTGGAGATTCATAGTTTATTATTACCATTTACCTTTCAATTTTCTTTAAAGCTAATGTTTCTCCAATTCTCCAAGTAAGCACAGAAGGCTTACACATTTTCCAGCAAACATGCAAAATTCCTGCCTTGTATTTTAAGCACAAAAAAAATTTAATTCAGGGCTAAGATCTGAATTAAATCTTTAAATTCATTTGCCTCTTATGATTTATCCTCCTACCTGGTATCATGATTAAAAAAAGCAAATTAAATCGCACAAAGCCATTCTTAATAATGTCTTTCAAAAGAATTCTATGTATTTTATTACTTAAAGTTTTTTATAAGATGTTTCTTTGCCTTTTTTGGTATTTATCCCATTTTTAAAACTTTTTGCTTTAGTGCATAATATTAAACATATGATAAAAGTCAAGATTTGAAAGATGCATACACACCATTACAGGTGTCTGACAACTGAAATGTTTTTTCTGGGGATTCTCATTTTGCATAGTTCATGATGTCACCAAGATGTGCATTTCAGAGTTCACAGCACATTATGGAAATTTTTGTCCACAAATTACATTTGCTTGGAACTCTTTAAAGAGGAGCTTTCATTATACATGGGAAGTCTTTATCTGCAGGCTTTTGTTCCAGTCAGTTGCTGAAAAAATTAAAACTGCTAATTGTTGTTTTTACTGTTACAGCTTAATGCCCACCAGAGTTCTCAGAATTTTGAGCTGAAAAATATGTTGGACGACAGCTTAGGTGTTCCTAAAAATGTTGGAAAATGTATAATTGCTGCTTGAGAGTCATTGGCTTTCTGTCAATCATTCCAAAATGGCAGCGTTTCAGGCTCCTGAAAACTGAATTCTCTACACATAACTTGGATTTGATTAAAAATTCATACTCAATACCAATATGTAGGAAACATTGGATTTAAAAAAAAAACATGCAAACAAATATGTGACACATGGTCTTGGATTTTTAGCTATAAACTGTATGAGACTAGAAATAAAAATAAACATACTTCTTTTTTTCATGATTGTTACAGCTATATAGGTTGAATAACATGTTGTCACTGGTAAATCCAGGCTTTTAAAATAGGTGACAGAGCTCTCATTTATACTAATGTACTGTTATACATCTTTTAACGGATGATTTTAGATATACATATACTTTTAAAATTACAATTTAAAAAATGAAATGTAATTTTCTTTATTCACTCATATTTTTGCAGTCACAAAGCACAAAAATGGTATCACTACGTTTTTAATACTGTCATTTCTTAACTATTCAAAAGCCTCTCCTTCAAAAGGCAGGCAGAAAAAATTAAATGTAGCTTCAAAAAATGTATTTATATGTTAAATTTCTTTCCCTGTTCTTTGTAAAGTAAACACACACACCAACAAGCCCTTGCTGACTAGTCTCTGAGGAAGACACTGCAGATTTACTACAGTGTATTGGTGTAATAATGGGACACCATAGTTAAATCTGAGCACACGGCTTAGTATTTTCAACCATATTATATTCAGCACAAGAGACATGAACTTTCGTCATATATAAAGACACAGAAAGAAATCCTGCAGACGTTTCCAGAAATAGCTATGCAGACATTCCAGCTTTAGTTTTTTTATATTGACACATAACCGGACCACAGTTCCTCACCACTGCGAACCTCTCCATATATCTAACAGTACTGCAAGTTCTACCTGGGTTATTATTCCCCAACTACCCATTTGCCTATAGTTCCCTTCACAAGATGACCACTGTTAAAACGTTCCTCCTGTCAGGTGCTTTTTGATGGAGACAGCTTGTCAAAAGAAACACATGTAGAAACCAAATAGATGTATTGCCAGTGTTTTTATGGTGTTACTGTAGTTAAGATTCACAAATCAAAGAGAGAGATTTTTTTTTTCTTTTTGTGAAATCCTGATAAAATAGAAACAAAAACTGTCAGTTTTGGCTGTAAACTGTCCCATGCATCTTTTTAAAATAAATTGTTCAGTTTAAAGATAACAATATTCAAATAAAGAGATGGCGGCTTTGCTGCTTCCCTCACATGGAAGTCAAAGCAGAGTGACACATTCAGGTCTGGAGCTGGATAGGAGATCACTGTTTCTTCCCTGTTGCTTGAGGCAACATGTTGACGTCAAAAAGGAAACAACTGCCTCACTGGAGAAGGAAGGAGGGCCCGACTCTCACTGTCATGACCAATGTGCAATGACAATATGTAGTACAGAGAAAACAAAACAGCATGAAAGTTAATAGGTCTGACAAGCCTGTGTTGTCGTCTTTTGAAGAATTATATTAAAAATTTATACACAATGGCTGATTTTTAATGTTCATTTCCATTGTTGTCTAGATAGTTTTTAATATATTCTCTGAAGGGACCTTGATATTTTTCTGTAATGTCCCACGGCCTTCTCTAAATTACAGAAGCCCATTAACAGGTAATTTATTTGTGCAGTTAAAGCTTCATCAAAGGACTTGGATTGTGTGCAAATGTGCTTCTGCTTTTGTCAATGTGTCTATTTAGTTGTAAAATTTTGAGACGTGCAGTTAAATTCGCACACATTTTAATCTCATGGAATATGGTGCGACAACATAATTTGCCAACTTTTCATGCAATTACTTTTGTTTTATATTAGTGAACATTCATATAAATGAAACTTCTACTTTTGTCGCAATTGTAGCCCTCAGTACTGATGGATCAGTATGAATGAAGCCACAAGTGAGACCTTTTGCTGCACCACATTACGCTAGTTACACTTCCATTTGAGCTAATTCCATTCGCCTCCTCTGTATGACCTATGTGAGCTGGGTGTGTGATGTTCCTTGCTACCCATCGAATCTGCCCAAGTGCTCATTGGGCAGCACCAACGGCTTGGAGAACCACTTGAAAAACAGGGAGAGAGACATTGAGAACACAGCTCACTCCAATGTGCTACATACCAATTCTAATTCCACTCACCACCTCTCATGTTGCCCATGCGCACCTGAATCTGTATTTCAGTTTAACTGTACGCATAATAAATACATCTTCTGAAACTTGATGAGATGTTAGAGGGACACATAACATCTGTATTTTCATAAAAGGATTTGTAAATTTATGCAGGTTTTCTGACTGGTTTTACAAGGTTTGCCGTCTTCTCTTAGTTTTCAAATTGTAATATTAATTGAAAGTTATAAAACACTGGTGGAACATCAGATTAAGTTAGAAATGAAATAACTCAGTGATGCACTCAGGTTATATTTGCTGTCTTGCTTGTGCAGTTTACATGAACTGAAGGGAAAGATTTATAAAATTTGGAGCACATTTTCTACAGTCAGGTCTCAGAGCTCTTTGGTGTTTTATTAATGAAGCCATTTATGGTGTGTAATATATTTAGGATACAGCATCAGGGATTGATACAAAGGAAACCCAATGACAAAATGTAATTCTGCTGTAAACACAAATATATGAGTCAGAATTCTTGTATCTCTTTACAATTCAGTTCAAAGCAGGTCGATCTTTATCCGAATTGATGCAGATCTGCACGGATCAATTATAATAAATAATATAAAGCACATTGTATTTTTTAAGGAAAAGGGAAATTCTGAAATTCAATTTCAATCGATTTCGATTTTGAAACTAAAGTAGAATTCAGTGTTTTCAGACCCCACACCTCCCCAAAATGGTAACTTTGAAGTTTAAATTTTGGATGAGTGTTTAATCATCTTTGTTGACGTTTTATCCTTTACTTTATTCAAACACTAATTTTCTACAACCAAAAAAATACATAAACGACCTTTGGATTGAAAAATAGCAACATGATGAACATTACACCATATTTTTCATCACTGCTTCTGGCAGTAATGCCACATCAGAAATTCCAGACTTAAAATGAAATGAAATGTTAACATTCTTATTTCTCAATCCAAACAATTGTGATTTTTATATGTGTTAAAAATATTTTAAAAATCTGAATTAAAAACATATACAAAATTGTGATTCACCATGTTTAATATGAAAAAATAAATGATACAAATTAGAAATTGATAACCCTTGGAGACTGTTCAGCTAAAACAGGCAAAATACAATTTACGAATGATCTATAAAATTAAGACACTGGACTTCATGTGCCAAAGGATGTGGATGGAGAAACAGACAGACAAAAGAAAGAAATGTTACTACCTCTTGTAGATGTGCGTGTGTGTGTGTGTGTGTGTGTGTGTGTGTGGACTGCATGCCCATTGCTTAGCTGTTACATGTTAGAGCTGTTGCAACTAAGAACAGGTGTCAATGAAGCTGCCAAACCTTTCCAATTCAGTCAAATATTAATCTTATCTGTGACTTAATTACCGCATTGCTGAGCGAAGCCTAATTTAATGGGATGTATTATCTAAGGAGTCAAAGATTTCAGAATAATTGAGCTTCACCTTAATTAAAGCTGAGTACATTTAGGGCTGTTTTTCTGAAATGAGTTAATGTGCACGTAAAAATAATCTTTAAAAATGACAAGAACAGCCTGGCTCAAAAGTTCCAAACGCAGATCGGATCTGGGCCTCATAAGGCCTAACATCTTGCGTAAAGCAGCACGTCAGCTGGACTCTAAGCAACATATCCCGTGTCCTAAAAGTAAATAAATAAATAATTCTAGGCCTATTGATAAGTTTATACTTTCCTTGTACAGTCCCTTCTGTCCTTATTGCCAAAATGTACAATTAGACTGAACCAGCAATCTGGTCAACAGTTTAATACTGTAAATTTCAATACAAAAAATATATATACTAAAAACACTGGGGAAAAAAAAACACTTTTGGTAAGATGTATGTTCATATAGTTTTACAAACTAAATTCAGTCAAATACAAATGTAATTCCTGACCAAGAGTTCATCCTTCCTTCTATACTCAGTAGTCAACCGCATGTAACTGCACAGTAAGCATCAGTGTATTAGTTCCACACAATATCCAGGGCTCATCCAATTGTGAAACTGTGATAGTTGTGGCTGGACCCTGCAACAACTTAACAAGAAAATAGTCATTTTATGTGTACAGAACATAGCTGCTGGAAGCCTACTTCTCACCAGGTCTGTTATCACTTCATGCTCTACAATCAATGTTTTCGCCTTCATTAGTTACCATCCTGTTGGAAGTCAAGCAAACAGCTGCTTACAGTTCCTTGTAAATTGTGAGAAGGGTTCATAAACTTGAACAAAGGATGCTGTGCCCTCACCTATGGACACATAGGTCTGCTTTTCTGAACTGTAGGTTCAAGCACTATATCTGCATTTTGCACATGACAGATGTTTCTTAAATTGACATCGAGTCATATCCCATACCACTCCAAATACACTTCAGACACCGTATGCTCTCTGTCGGTTTTTACGCTCTGAGGAGATATGGATGATGTATCTGGAGTGACTCCTCTGTTGACCTGGTGTGCTATAAATCTGACTGAGGTTGCTGAGGGTCTGTCAGAAGTACAGATTTATTGGCTGCTTCCTCAGCATTCTTCCTGTGTTGATGCTCTCCCAGTTTGCAAGAGCACTAAATGAGCCATAAAGGCCCACCCATAAAACCTAGTCAGAGCTTCAATGTCATTGCTAGTTAGTTCTGGAGGGATATTGACCTGGGCCAGAACTCTGTGCACACAAGATGGTTCAGTCACAGCCACAGTCCTTCCTGACTGCAATCAGCATAGAGTTAAAGCAACTGATAACATTAACGTCAAACCAAATGTATCACCAAAGGGTTTCTAATATAAAGTTCATTTATAAATGGGATGTACAAAAATTATTTGAACTGGGTGACTCCACTTCCCTGATTTTTTTGTGAAGGGTAAAACTTGAATATTGCTTAACTCAATGTCAAATTTTATTTGCAAGAACTTTAGCCAGGGATTTGGTCTAGGAAAAGGCAGAATGAAGGCAAATAGGTGTTAGAGACTCAAACTGTAGAACTAGGGTTTCTGCTCACCCCCCATTTCACTCAGGGTTTTAAATAGGGGAGTCATGGCAACAGGGCTTTTCATTGTTATAACTAAGTGTATATGAAAAAGTTACAGATATGGGTGTGTGTTGGTGTCCCACCTTACATTCAACATGGATACATAAAAAAGGAGGTGATGTTAATGGAGGAGATTGTTCATGACAAGAACTGGTAAGGTTAAAAATTAGCAGCCACATGAAGGCTACGGTTATTTAAAAATTATTTCCAGTTTGTTGGACAAGTATAAGGCTCACATGCAGAGGTTGACTACTCAGGTATAATCCCTGGTGATCAGAGACAAGAGAAACAACATAGGAGCTTAGTGTTGCCTCGTGGACATGTTTCGTCGGCAGCTGCTGTAAGCTGCGAGATAATCTGTGCTTTTCTGAGGACTTTGGAAGAACAACAGGAGAGACACGATGTTCACATTGTGAAACAGCAAGCCACATGTGGCAATGCTCCTTATGATGAGTTCGAGCACTGACAGATCCTCATTAGGATCAGGTTTCTTAAACACCGGTATGTGTCACTTTTTGGGACATAACCCTAGTGGAGTTGGTGGAACCCCTAGTGACCCCCTCTCACAGCCAGGATGCCAGAAATGGACATTGCAGACCTGCCCTTTCTCTCCTGCTTGTACATCTATACAAGTCCTGTCTCAGGTGTCTTTAGTTCTGGCCAAAGTCCTTCAAAGCCTCTCTGAGAACTGGACACACATCATCAGCCTCAAGACTTGCTAATTACCCAGTTTATTAATAGTAAATCTGCAGTATTTTACTCCATAGAGTGTTTTTTTTAATCTCCCTTGATCACTTCATGATACTGCACTACACGTACATTTTCAACATGGCATAAAAATCTGACAACGATTATCACTGTGGTTCATCAAATAAACCTTACCGTGGCTTTGTATTTTTACAAGTCAACTCATTTGTTGTGACTTGCGTGGTTCTGGTTTCTCACACAAAATCTGAATAAACACCCATAATTACACAACTACAGCTATGTTTTTTTTATTATATGGTATCTTAAACATTTTAACTAAATACTTTGTGTAATCCTGTTCCTAACCTAAACTCTAGGCCAGCAACAAAACCCAACTTCAAAATGTTAATAAGTCACTCAGCTAAGAAATTAAATTATTAGATACAAAAATTGAAGAAAAAGTGTAGAAAAATTAGTCTGATGTTAAGTTTAGGTCTGAAGCATAATTCCTGCTTTTAGGATGCAGAAAGCTGGAGGAAATCCAGAGTAACACTCAGCACAGGTTATTTCATCCTTTCTGAGCAGATAAACATAAATTTGACTTGGCTTCTTTAAGCACATATCTGCTTTCCTTGTCTGGTGCCCTCTAACCACTTGCTGGAATGAGATGAGTGGATTGTTCATATCCCCGATGTTGACAGCAGCAGTAGTGGGATTTTACACCTGCCTGGGCTCATTGTGCTCGCCATGTGGCACTGTCACCACCGGCCATCTCTCCCTCCAGGCTGCTCCTCACTCCCATCCTACTTGCTCTGTTGGCCACTATGCTGCTGGTCCATGACATCCCATTGCTTTAAAGGAGTTTTCACTGACTTTCCGTCAGCCTCTCTCCATCATATCTGTTCACGGTCTGCCACTCACCACATCTCAAGGCTTTCACCGAAACACACACACACACACACACACACACACACACACACAATGAAGCAAAAACAAAAAGGGTAGTTCAGCTATCTGCAGGTTGGTTGTGAACCTGTCAACTGAAGATGGCAAGATGTGTGGCACTTGGTCAGGTGTCAGAATGACAACCCAGATTTCCATGATTTAATGGCCACCTGAAGCTTTCCAGGAGAATTGATACACATAACTGAGTTTGTCTATAATGCAGCCATCTTTACAGCTTTTAGTCACAAATGACTTTTCTTACAAGAATAAAATGTGAAAAACTCAGGAAACATGTTCAGTCCATAGCTCTGGGCAGTGTTACAGAATAATAATAATAATAACTATTCAGGATGATATACAAGTATAATAATACATAGTAATACAAGTACTGATCACCTTACAACTAGACAATAGTGAGGGCTAAAAAAAAAAGCTTGTAAAATGAAGAAAGAATGAACACTCTACTATAAAGTCAAGCTGTAACAAGGAAACTAGCATTACAAACGCAATGAGATAATGAGATAAAAAATCAATGAGCAAGAAGCAAATGCTGCATTTATGTGACCTTCAGACCTCATACCCATATTTATAGTTTTGAGTTTGAATAGAAGTTAACCTAGCTTATGAAAAGGAGTTAAATTGCCTTTAGTCACTGTCAGTTTTACAAAAATTAATTTATTGAAGCCATTGCTAATAAATGTTTTGTTCAGAAGTTCAACAGAAGGTCACCGATTTTTCTTAAGTGCTGGGCTACCTACTTTAACAGTTGCAAAAACACAAAGCGTAAAGCTACTTCAGCGGGGGACCGAAGTTGCGCGTTCATCCTGACAAAATATTTTGAAAGCTCTCAACATGGGTATAAATGTAGCAGTGACAGGAAAAGAAAGATATTTTCACCAAACGGCTCCCTGAATTATTTTCAGTTTGGAGGGCTGACCTACAAGCAGCTCAGCAGAACGCAGCACATCCTAAGTGCCTGAGGCCCTGCCGGCCAAAGAGCCAGGAAATGCTGCTGCCTCCCCCGCATTTTCCATGTCATTCACAGAGCTTCCTCACCTAAAGAGGACTCAAGGGTGTCGGGGGCACTACTCGGCAGATACATCAGTTGTGTCTGCAAGCCATTTTATATTATTACTAAAGCATAAATCTTCAACACTTTAAAACTAGTCCAGTTATGCCATCCTGGTAGATATTTATGGAAAATTAAATCTGTGGGACACCATGCAATCCTTAACCCCTCCCATTGTCTTCTTCAGATTCTTCACTTTCCTTGTGAGATTTGATCCAAGCAGTTTTGAACATACAGTAGTTTGATTTCAGGATCATTTCCCTTTGAACTTAACTGAGCGAGCGCAATATCCTGCCATTGACAGGCCCCATGGCCTTTGATAAAAAGTTTAATTAACATTATTAAATATATATTTTTTTTAACTTTTCCTTAGAAATGGACTTTTCCTTACCAGCTTACCAGCTGCAGGAAGAGATTAATCTACATCCCCCAGATCAATATAAGGCTTTATAAGTGAAAGAAAAGTGTAGCATCTTTTCCATACGGAGAAAAGGATGAGGGGGAAAAAAGGAGTGACTACAGGCTTTATTTGGGAGTTGCTGTTCTGCATTTTTAACCAACAAATGACAAATTGATGAATGATTCTGTAATAACATTTAGTCAAGCCACTATGCCAGTAACCACAAAGGTGTTTCACTTTGAAGTAACCTTTAACTGTCAGAGATCCAGTTGAGCTTATTTTGCAAATCTTACACATATTAATGTACTGTAGTTCTGCAGACCCAAAAGTGTACAAATACTACACTTCTGAAGAATGCAGTTGACTGGATGGATAGCCATAACAGTATCCGGAATGTCCTCGACTGCCATAGACGTAATATTTGCAGAAGCTTACAGTTGCTGAGAAATGTGTAATAAATAGGCTGGACCGTTTAACATTAAGATCTTTACCTTTTAAGGTTACTGGATCGTACAGTTTCTGTCTCCGATGTGTAAATGGACAAGATGTTTGTTTTACCAGTCTGTGGTTGAGACTCATTTTGCTTCAAAGTGCAAAAATGGGGCATGAAGGGTGTCAGAAGGTAAACATACAGAGCAGAAGGCAACAAACCTTGACTGTGTTATTGTGAGTTTGACACAGATAACCTTGGATGAAATTTGTTTTTTTTTTCTTCCCCAAGCAATAAGAACAAGACTGTCTGCTTAAATGACTAATTCCCCAGCCTCCTGCTAATGCATGGACTTAAAATGAAAGAAAAAAGTACTTTTTTTGCTCTTGATGATCTTAAACTACCTGTCTCCCCCTGTGGGTTTATCTGGAGCAGCGTGTTGAAAATTTATGCAGAAAACTGTCAGCTCTGGTGGTAAATTGTAATTAGACAAATCAAACGGTTTCAGAAACAGGCTGATGGAAAACAGATATGTTTGGTTTGTGCTCAGTATTCATCATGGTTTTTGGAATGCTGGACTGTGCTTAAAGTCTTTAATTTTGAGCTCAAGAAATTGAATTCTGCAGCAAATCTTGGGGACAACTACCTGCAATATAAAGCATTTTAGCAGCTAAAACAGAACCTGCCCCAGGTTCCTAATCTATTCAGCTCAGATAGCTGTGGTCTGTCAGGCAGTTAACGCTGCAGAAAGGGTTATCGCCATTTCACCATGAGGTTCACTGTAGATACCGTGGCAATGAGAACATTACCATTCCTATCGGCATTTATCATTTGGGTTTTTTTATTCGTTTCTTTCAGATGCATTATAAGTTTCCTGTCCTTCAGTCCCTTCCACCATAGTGTTGTGTCAGCATATTTGTCAGCAGGACACGCACCACAAATTTAATTTTCAGAACCAGCATTTGCCAGAGTCCCAGGAAGGATGGCAATAATTAGCCTGGCTGCTTTCTGCCATTGTGGACATTTCTTCACAAGTCACACCTGAGTCAGTAGCAGTGCCATCTCAGGTCTGAGCTGATCATTTACTGGGGCTGATGTTGTCAGACCACGCAGCTGGACCTTTGACAGAGGTGGTGAAGGTGTCACATCTAACATACTCCTGTTGTTGGCACATCTCTACTTTTCCATGGAACTCAAAGCACGCAGCACCACGAACACTGAACGACTAAGGTCACTTCATTCCATTACTGTTATTATAGGAAGGTCAGGAGTCTCTGCATTACTGTGCACTTTGCAGTGCGTTGATGTCAAGGTTTTCTCCCCAGGTTTCTTCTGTTCTTGAGGAGGAGCTTGGCTATCCACAATCATTTCCAGGATTGCCTGGCTGACTTACAGGTAATGTTTTCAATCCTCCTCCCCAAGCTGATTGCTTTCTGTCCACCTGTATAAATGTAGTCTGAGAGATCAACAGGAGGCAGTTACTGTACACAGCATCCAGTCAACAGTAAGTAGTGCGTTTGAAACACTCGCCACCATGGAATGGGGATCCCACTGCTGTTTGTGTAAAGGCTGCTAGAATCTATGTTTGGTTTGCACAGCATTAACTTTGCCCTAGCCTCATCCACAAGATAAGTTAAATGATTTTTCTCACAATTTGAGGCGAGAAGGAAGAAAAAAAAAAACACGGCTCGTCTCTCAATCTAAGAGGTGCCCATCAATGGAGCTACTTCACTCTCTGCAGATGTAATTGAGGAGTGGGTGTCTGGAAGAGGGCCATAGGGGCATTCTGTAACATGCACTCATTGCGACAGAGATGAAGGGCCGGGATAGGATATGCAAACCAGCATATAGAGGAGCTTACCACCATGCAGAATGCCCAGAGGCAAAGGCATCCTGTTAGGGTCCAGGGATGGATTATGTGTGCAGATGGACAAAGCTTTAGCACAGCGGTTTACATGCATGTTTATCATATGATCTACCAAACTGTTCTTAGAGCCATGAGTCAGTCCTACAGCAAAACCTCTGAAGAGATCAGTAATTGCTTCTGTAGTCCACTGAAGTGCATTAAATGTATTTCACATTGTATGCAGTGGTTCTGTTATATGGGAAGGCATGGGCTGTTCTTTTGTTCCTCAGTCCTGGGCTTGATTTAGTGGATGAATAGAACAGCTATTTTGGTTCTGAAAATTCCCCTGGTTCCAAAAATTGGAAATGTGACCACTGAAATGAAAGATCAGCAACAAGTGGTGGCAAAGCATGACCTGGCTGTCTATTACAATAGATTAATTTTGTCATGAATGACTGATCATAAACTGCTGACATACTGCATCATCATGTTTCTGAAGAGAGAGAGAACACTGGCTTTTGAAGTGCGACTACTAAGATAGTTTACAATCTTATAGAAATTAATATCAGTCCTGATTCAAAAACATCGACATGGCCACTGTGTGGGAACTTTTTTTTTTGCATTTGCTTAACATTGACAAGTTATGAGGCAATTTTCATAATTATGCTTTTATGTAAAAGTAGAGTTAAGGTTATGCTGTATAAACTGTTTTTTTAAACACCTTATTTTTATTTTCTGTTACGTTTTAATTTTTTTAAAATCTCTGCTACTTTTGAAGTGCAGTGATTTTTTGTTTGCTTAGATAGTTGATCATTTTCCTCAGACTAATCTTTGAAAAGTATTCTCAAAATTAATCATGTTTATAATGCTTTGTACTAAGAGGAAAATAACATTTACTTTACTGGAATACAGGTACTGTGCAAGTACTGGATACTGAATGAACAAAATGTTACTGCATAGCAAACAGTTAAAACATAGTCCAAATATGAAATGCATTTGGACTTTTTTACCAATCATAGCTGAATAAAAAATTAATAATGACTTTTATTCATTTACCTATTCATTCATTGACATAGAAAGGTAACCTGCTACTGCCCTGAGCAGTAAGTAGGTATTTATAGAAAATACCCACTTGAAGCTGGAGAGGAATGTGGGCTTTCAGCTACCTGTTCGTATTGAAATAGCCAGATGACAGGAAATAACATGATTCATTTGACCCAAACATTGCAGAAGGTGCATCTTTGGTTTCTCAATTTCCAGCCGGCAGTGCACGGTGTCCCACACATTATGTTCAACCAGCCACCTAAATTGCATTCATTCAAACTGAGGGGGGAGAAGCGGCTTGTTTTTCTTCTGATGGCCCTTTGTGGCCTGCTAGCCATTACGTGTTAGAGCCTAGTGAATGTTCTCAGGTTCAGGGACACTTAAGCAAGGGCAGAATGGTCAGTGTCCCCTTATCCTTCATTGTAGGTCACTATATCAAAGCCAACAAAAAAAATTGCTCACATTTGCATTTCATTCTTGATTCTTTAAAATGATGAAAATATCACTAGATGACATTAATGAGAAGAGTACTTAATCAGTAGTATTAACAGGTGGTAAATGACCCCTGTAACAGCATTTGTTAAAGACAAAGGATTCTTTCTGAAAATACTCTTTATTATCCTATACATTGTACAGTGTAGCTTGCGTATAGCATGTCAGATCCTATTTGCTTCTAATTATTTATACATTTTTACCTACATCTGAGTACATGTGTAATGGAATTTAATGCTGCAGCGAAAGAGGATTTTAGCTGTGCCTAGTCATTGCGTTTTGGGATGGGATGACAATGACATAGTGTAATGGAAAACATGCATAACTCAGATGTAAGTGACCTCCCCGCCTGCCACCGTACTGCTGTTAGACCATTTCAGAAAATGTCATTGGCTCATTTAGACTGACCTCAAGTATGAGTCATGAATCTTTCAAATACCAGAGATTGTGAAGGGCTACAGATCACATCCACTGCTTTCCCTTTTCATACTGGCTCTGCTGTTCTTTAGCCTCAGGTATGATTAGTGGCCAAGCAGGTACTCTGTGTAATCTGTGAAGGAAAAAATAAATAATTGCCTCATTTACTGCCTGACAAGAATGGGAGAGAACAAAAAAAGATCTTCACCATCACCGATGTCTTCACCACATGCCAACTCATATGAATGAGGTATTTTAAGCTCTTTAAAGGGTTTGGTAACAAGCAACATTCATGACATTATCTTGCAGAAAAAGAAAATTGGTGAAGCATTCATTTTTGGACAAATCTGATTTATTCAGCTCTCTTGCCAGCTTTATTAGAGCGCTTACTTGATGACCATGACTCAGAATGATATACATAAATGTGCTCAGATACTGTACATTTTTACTTATTGGATCACAACTGCCATAAAATGTTATTCTTCTTTAGTATTTACAAAATACCTAAAGACCTGACCTGTGGTCATGACAGAACGTGACATACGGGGATGACATTCATTTTTGACAGAGATTCAACAGCGACGGCTGGCATTTTGGCTCTTAAGGACCCCAAGGAATCTTTTCATTATTTAAAAGATTTAGAGGTTTTTACCAAACAAAATCTCCACGTTTTGGGTGATTAAATGTCTTGACCGACTGTGCTGGCAGAATGCTACATTTGCTTCCATAAATAAATAGTGAAGCCACTCATTTGTTAGGAATGAACTATTTAGTTCAAAAGAATGGACCACTCCTTCAGGGTCCTGAGATATTTTTGTTGTCTCTTGAATGAAAGATACTCTGAAGACAGGTCTGGCTTGGCAGGTCCCTGGCATAAATCCAAGATCAGATCGTTTTAAATTAGATGATGTCTCACCTGTGTTGGTGTCACTATCTCACTACAAAGACCCTTGGTGCTGAATTTGCACAAACAGGCCTCAAGCCAAACTATCTTTCAGCCATCCTGTTTGTGCAGCCATCCTTCAGAGTTTGGAAGCATACATTTCACTCAATGATTTAGTGTTTACTATGTTCCACTGGACACAAAATTTGAATACATAAAGAAACAATGTTTTAGTGGAACAGTCTTTCAGTGATCAGATAGACTGAGTTTGAGAAGACATCTAACCAAACCTTGTAATCACACTACATTGTCCAGGAGATGTGTGCAGTTGCTGGTACTTGCCATTTGCCTCCCATTCTTCCTGGCTGGGATATTTGTGTTTTCATCTCCTCAGCTGCTAGCAGGCTTGCTTGGCCAGTGTTCTCTGCTATTACAGACACTTATTTTATTATGATCACCCTTGTCCAAATGTTAAGCATTCTGCTAAGAATGCTCTTTAATTTCTTGAACATAAAACTAAATTAAAGATTGAACAGTAATGTGAAGACTACCAGACACCTATTAACTGGCACTAAAATGCTGAAGACTAATTTGTCTTAAATAATTCTTTGCAAAGATTCATGTCTTCCCACTACTGTTAATACAACACCCAGGTACTGTTGTAATATGTGTTTGAAAACAGTGTCAGCAACAAAAAGTCTGAAATAATGAAGAAATAAAGGAGCATATTGTTCCAGTCTTTGGTATAGTTTTTTTTTTTTTTTTTTTTAAACTGGAACACCAACTACCAGTTTTAGGTATTTTTGTATAAAATACAAGACAACCACCATCATATTACATGCACTGCATGTACTGNTTTTTTTTTTTTTTTTTTTAAACTGGAACACCAACTACCAGTTTTAGGTATTTTTGTATAAAATACAAGACAACCACCATCATATTACATGCACTGCATGTACTGCTCATATTTAGCTACTCAAACATGCACTGCCAAACTTTTAGATTATATTACGGTTTCCAAGGCTCACATAGTGTGAATGGCCCAGAATCTAAGTGCCCTTATCTTGGTAGTCATTTTTTGTTCTGTAAAAATCACTTTATCTACCTCCTTTGACATTCACTGGAAGAATGAAGCAGCAGTTCTGAAGTCCTGTGACCTTGACAAACCTTCCCTCACATATACAGGCATAAAGACAGGTACACATGCCTCACTATAAGGAACAGATAGCAGCTCTGCTACTGGTTTCACTCTTTACCATATCAAAAGATGTGTACATCCATCTAACCTAAAGCTTTATTTAAAAAAAAAAAAAAAAAAAAAAAGGAAAATGAACCAGTACTGTTGTATTAGAATGGGGCTGGACACCCACCCACCCCAAGAGGAGTTGGTCAAGGTTAAAAACTTTCCCCAGTCACAGCTTCCCAGGTCACACCATTGCTTTCAATTTCAGTATTTAAGCATATCAGAACCTCCACAAAGCCACATGATGGCCATTACAATTAGTGATGCTAACTGAGCTACTGAAAAGCAGTTAAGATGCTTGAACAGCAACAGAGGTACATACCATTTTTGCCAACATTTCATTGCTTCATAATTTCAAAACATCATATCAGCATTACTAAAGAATAACAGTTCATGAAGCGATACCACTGCTATTTCACATTTCCAGCCATTAGATAGTCTGCTGCACTCTGAACTTGGTTAGCACAGCCTCCTTCTGCCCCTGTTATCAGCCCTTATGTGGTAACCCATGGGCCAAATTTGGGTTATCTAAACCTTCATTTGTTATGATGTTGAAATGCTTTAAATTAGCAAACCTGTTCCCTCCAGGTGCTGACCCTTGTTACAGCTGCTGCCAATTGAGTAATTATTGATTTTTTTGTTAAACCATAGTTTAATATAAAAAAAAACATCCAGTATGCAACAATTACACTACATAACTAATGAGAATAATAACATACTAACATTTTAAGTGTTAAATGTGATGATATTTGATTTTGGCATCATTAGTTAAATAATTAATTAAATAATAATCACAGGAACGTCATTGTACTGATAACCACAGATATATTTGATAATCATTATTACAGCACATTAAACAACAGCAGCAGAGGTTTACCTATTGCCACATTTGCACTTAGTCCAAAGACATGGGGAGCAGAAGTCGCTGAGTAATTGCTGGTTTTAATCTATATGCTAGAAGTTAGTATTGTTAAGAAAAATAATTATTTGCTAGTTGCTATTTCTAAATAGTTTAACCAAATGTGATGTGCATGGAGTCATACTGATTGTTAAATATAAGGTGCTGCTGTAGCAGGTTTTGTTACAACTTTGAATACCATAAATGCGATTTCAGAAGTAGTAACTGCAATCATGTTTACATGTTTTTTATCAAACATCAAAATTCTTTTTAATGTGCAATGTCCAATATTTTTGGGATATTACTTTTTTGTAAATAGGGTAGAGGTCAGTCTTTTTTTGCACATTTTCACTAAATATCATTTAAATAAATATTTTTCTCATGAAACACTTGTAACATTTTTAAATTAATGCTGACAAACAACCACAACAACAGTAAAACAAAGAAAAACCACAGAACACCAGTCAATATAGGTTTATATACTTTGAACAGCTTAATTATAAAATAGCCCTGTGACTATAAACAGCTTAGTTATCATTCAGAACACATGCAAGTCTAAAAGAAAAACAGCGCAATACAGTGAGCAGTTCTTCCAACAGTAAAGGTGATTAATCATTTAACATTAATATAGAAATATACAGAAATGTCAGGCAGGCCGGTACGCATAGTGATACCTTTGTGTATACAGTACCTGTTGTGCAACATTTGCTTGTTTGCGAGTGGGTGTGTGTTTGTGTCTGTGTTTGCCAGACAGCCAAGCTGAGGCAGCCCCCCCATTGTGTTCACAATATGTGTTTGTGCAACTGTTTGTTTTTTTCATTGTTATAATAATTTAAAATTGTTTTTCAAGGATAAGCTCATCTGCAGGCACTAAGTCAATCTGCACTGTGTTTTCGTCAGTGTGTGCTGTATATATGTGTGTGTGTGTGTGTGTGTGTGTGTGTGTGTGTGTGTGTGTGAGTGAGAGATAGAAAGCAAAAGGGCTGGCTACATTTTCAATTTTTCATCTCCATTAATTCCTTGCTGCCTAGACTGGGGTATTTAACGTTTAACATAAAATTTTAAATAATTTTAGTAAAGATTAATTCTTTGCAAAGATTTATGTCATTCCACAACTGTTATCCTGGTTTTATTATCCCACTTGTATACAGTCCCAGCTCAGCTGTAAATTGTGTTTGAAAACAGTGTCAGCTACAACAATTTGAAATAATGAAAAATATGCTTGTTTATTTTTCTAATGTATAGTATAAATTTATATTTTTTTTACTAGTGCAACACTTTGACTACTGGTATTAGTTTTTTGATCTCTACAAGCACTTTGTGGTCAGTTCCAGGCCCAGAAAGCATCCATATCGCCTGTTCTAAATTTAACATCAACTGATGCCACACAGACCCCAGTTCTGAACCCCATCCCAAAAGCAATAACAGATGTGGCATGATTTGCTTAAAGACATTTCAGAATTTTCCTGCCATAAGTGGGTTCTCAAATGAAAAGACATGATAATAAGTTGAAATTTCCAGAAATACAGTTTGCAGAATCATGAGGAAAAATATCCTCACCTTCAAGTTGGCCCCTAAAATAAATTTTGGGTCATGAATTATGCACCTGATATTGTTTTCATGTTTGACGCCATAAATTAATAAACACGTCTGCAGCAGCGTTTCCACTTCCAAGAATTTCCCTTGCTGTAGGATAACAGCATTCATTAAAGTGTTACACATGATCTAACCACGCTTTAGACAATAAGCAAAATATTACATGACCATAAATATCTAATCACTATTGTTATCGTAATGGAGCTGACAGTGTGATGTGTGTTCTCTAGACACTGTTTTGAAAAATAAATCTAGGCACACAATCAGTGAATTCTGAAAAGTCAAGATCCTTCTTCCCACAGAAGAGATTCAACGGTACACATGGGAAAAAAAAAGACGGAGGATTGATTTCCTTTTTCTGGCCTTGTGAGTCAATGTAAAGACAGAATTGCACATGCAAATGGTTTCCCACTCATTGGCAAAGGTACCATTAT
Source organism: Arapaima gigas (assembly GCA_900497675.1). NCBI lineage: Eukaryota > Metazoa > Chordata > Actinopteri > Osteoglossiformes > Osteoglossidae > Arapaima > Arapaima gigas. The sequence goes on along the minus strand of UFQX01000005.1, from coordinate 299,322 downwards.
AGTGAAAAAATAATCATCAGAAACAATGGAACCTGGAATTCTTCATCTCTCCCTTGGTGCCCATGGCATTTCTGCTTGACTCAGGCTAGTCTAGGTCAGGAGCCCAATAAATGTAATGTCAAATTGAATTATTTCCAATCTCCTTAGCTGTGTAGAAGCTTCCTGACCTGACAACTGTGTTCCAGGTGTTAATTTACTCTCCCAGTAAAATCATTTATGATGCTGGCAACCTGTGCAGTCATGTGAAGTCCTTATCCACAGACACACTGCCATACTGTGAATGGATATATATGTCATCAGGTGTTAATTTCTGCATGAATGACAGAGGCATTTTTTTCCACATTATGCAAGCATTGTGTTTCCTGACAGTGAGCGTGGAAACTGGACGCATTTCCCAGTAATGTGTCTGCATGGTTGTTTACAGTGTTCACAGCAACAGATTTAGCCATCGCGGCATCACCTCATCGGGAAGAACACTTCTGGAACCATCATTTCCTCATCTAACCCACCTCCTTGCTCCTTCAAGATGATGTCAGACATGGGCGAGTTGCAAATGTGCAATGATAACCTTTTCAATTTGTGTCTGCATGGGCTTTGAAAAAGGACACGCTGTTTTCACCTCGACACGTGAAAAATGCCAAACTCGTACTCATGCACATACTCCAGCGTAATGACTAGTATCCATACGTGCAAAAAATAGAAGCACTATTGAAATTCTAAATACTTATTAAACTAATTTAGATTGCAAACTTGAAGCACTGCATTTATGCACAATGCCAACAAACAGGCCTTGGAAAACATTCAGCTGAAAAAAGATTGCAGCATTAAGCTGTCTCCTGAAACTTTTCCCGTTTTTGTACCTCCGGTGCATGAAAAACTAGCATACCGGTAAATGTTCAAAAAAAAAATTCTGCCTTCTGTCTTGTGTTGCAGGTATGAAGGTTAGTATTGCTTTAAAAATTCCTCTCCCTGTTGGTAACCTTTAAATTAAAGTTTCTACCCTTTGGATCATGCTGTGTTCACTTTATTCGTTTTTATTCTTTGTTCTCCGTGTCGCTGTGTGTCCTTTGTGTCACTCGAGACACGATTCTTCGAAAGTTGTTCTTTGCGTTGCTTTTCTTGCAATGCAGTCTTAATGCAGTAGCAACAAATGTACTGGAATTATTTATTTCACTCACGTGCTACTGGCACAGAGAGCTTCCTTCACCACTAACTAAATGTAATGAGTCCCAAACACAGAAGAAGATCCATCCTATTTACAGTAAGACCCTGAAACAGAAGTAAGACAAGTGAAGAGCCTTCCTGCTTGCGGAACAGAATTTATACTGCTGTAAACTCTTCTGGCCAACTGGTCTCCTTCTCCTCCTCGCATCATATGTCGTCTTTTTCTCATCTAATACCCCCACTCTGTGTGGCACTTATGGCTGTAAATGTGCTGCAATTCATTTCTCAGTTGATTGCTCATAAAGCACAACCTGCATACAATACAAGAACATTTCTGAAATGGATCCTTACTGCTAAAACCCCACCACCATCTTCTATGTTGACAGATAAGTTGAATACATTTTGTTTGTAAATGGGGTTGATGAATTTAATTGAAGGAACATTCATAAAGCACTGTTGACAACATTAGTGTAAAACATTTTTGATGCTCAGATTTTTTTAATTATATTTTAGTTTTGCTTCATTTTTGAAGCTGTATACAACATTGAAGCTGATGTGGCAGCTCCAGGGAAATGTCTGCTGTAATATTTTCCTGTATCTCAGCAACTGTTTAAATATCACATTTTATTCTTTTTTACTTTATGTGTACAAGTAACACCACTTTTGACATCATTCTGCATGTGCTCCAACTTTTAGATAAAGGAAAATGAGATGCACTTGCTGATTTATTTAGATTCAAATGCGCTTGATCCTTCTTGGTGTCTAGTATGCAGAGGAACAGAGACATGCAAGCAGATTTTATGCATGTAGTCACTGATAAAAGATCAATTTATTACATGCAATAAAAAATTGCAATTTTCAAATAAAGCTAAATTAGGAATCAAATTACTGTTTTTTTGACGGAATACTAAAAATTGCCACAATGCTTTTTCTGTGTCATGCACAGGTCTTGTGTGCCTATTTGTTATACTGTTCTAATTCACTCTGAGTCTTGTGGCAGGTGGTGTGTTGAGAAAATGAGGGGTAGCAAATATGAAAAGGACTCAGACCAACAGAAAAACAGAAATCCATTAAATTCTGTTAAAATATTAAGCAAAACATATGAATGTATTCCAAATATTCCTTTTATTTGGTTAAAGGCTTATAAAAGATTTATCTGTCATATCGGACTTTAGAAGGCAGATGTTTATGGAATAGTGGCTTCGCCTACTTCTCTGCCTCACTATTTCTGTCTTGGTTGCGTATTATTTCTTTAAAATTCAGTTTCCCTTACCAGTACCAAGCTTCCTTCTCGCTTTGCCTTTGCAAGACTCGTCTTCACTCGTCTTTTCATCATGACCACACTTCTTTCCTTTCTCACATTTTAAACTGCACTTTCATCTCCCCTTCATTTTTTTAATACCAGTCATCCTTTGTTAGCATAGCTTTCGACAAACTCCAGTTATTATTACCATTTAAAAGTCATTTACCTTCCTTCACTGTCTTTTCAAAATTCAGACTCCAAGATTATTATTTACATTAACCTTTATTTAGCCAATACCTTTGTCCAAGGCAACTGACAGTGATTATGCACTAAGCTACTTACAAATATTATCCTTTCATTCAGCAAGCTATTTATTACTGGAACAATTCAGGGTAAGTACCTTGCTCAAGGATACCAGGATGCTATATTGCACAAACTTAAGAACTGGCCTATGGAAGGAAATGCCCAAAATGTTATTGGTAAATAGTGAAATAGCCATAAAGTCTGAAATTGTAAAATTTTACAGAAAGTTATTCACATAATTTCATGCCTAATCAAATAACCTTTGATGAAATCAAGTTAAGCCAGATATCAGTGTAGTACATAAAGAACTACAGCTCTTCACAGAGCTCCCTTACATAGTTAAGAAATTTGTGTCTGTAGTAGGATAAATAAGAAGTCAGTGATCCCACTGTCACCCAACAGTTTTGATTCATTAGGTGATGGAAAAAATTTTAATGTCCAGATAATCATTTACTGTAATTTTGGGTGAATATTTATTATATTTACATATCCTGTAATTAATTGTTGAACGTAGAACGCTAAGCAGCATAATTTGTGAATGTGAAGAAAACAATTTATTTCTAGACTACAACATCACCAAAATAGCATCTTCCTTCTGTCACTAACATAGTCCTTTATCGGTCAAAGTGAGATAAACTCATCTGACCGTAATAAAAAGGGGAGAGGCTCCATCAGCTAATCGTGTCATTACAACCTGCAACTTTCTAGCCTCTGGCAGTGTTATTCATCTTTATGAAAAGACAAAAACATTGCATTGTTAATAGGAGTCCATCTGGATTTGTCTGCGCTGCTCTTACTGATTGTGAATTGTTTGTACACCATAAATCACATTGCCAGTTGCACAAAGCAAATTAACTAAATGCTCCCCTCAGGTTTTGCTGCTTTGGAGTTTGCGTTACTCATTAAGCACATGAACCGAAGGACATTAAATCCAATTTATTAGCTGCAACAAATTACGGGTATTTCCAACATTTTTATGGGTGAAAAAAAATCCAACACACAGCCTTTTAGTTGCCCCCTTCATCTCAACCGGAGAGTCAATAAGACGCATTTGGCATTTCAGCATGAACCGTTTATTGCTGGTTGATGTGATGAGGAGGACGGGGACACAAAACACTTGTCCAAAGTGAAGGGAGACGGACATTAGGAGCAGATGGCAGGTGAGAGCAAAGCAGACGGGCAGCAATCCATAAACGGTGCAGTTAGTTACTCTTGTTTTATGAGCAGTTAACAAAAATGTAATTAAAACTGCAAACCACAAGTTCACTGAGTAGCAGATAGTTCTGTGTAAAAATGAACTTTAATTAAAACTCATGATTGAAAGGTTCTCAGTAGGATTTATGAAATTGTTAAGCAACCTTGGTTGTATGAAAATTATTTTTAGATCTTACTTTTTCTGTTTCAGTCATGCATGTGTTATTTCATGCATGCAATATTTCACTAACACTCCTTGTGTGTCCTTTTTGGCATTTGATGTCTAAATATATCTTGTCAGGATCTTACTTGCATCCACTCTCATTAAGTTTTAAGTTGAACAATGAGATTAAACATTTCATATTTAACAGAACTAGCTAATGAGCCAGGAAATACTATTCAAACCATTCAGCAAAAAAAAGTTGTTAAAAAGGTAGAAAGATTGAGATGCGTCACTCGAACAAGGAGATCATGGAGTGAGTCATGCTCACCGGTTGGGGCAACAGTTCAGCTCCACTGGAGTTATATTGTTATGCAACAAAAATAGAAATCCTTGAACGTCCAAAAAATGATAGGTATTAACTGAAATATTTAATGTTTCCAGATCACAGGAAAGAAAAGGCATTTTTTAAAAAAATCTGCAGGACCTCGATGCAGTAATACCTAAGAATAGTATTTCTGGGAATGTAAAACATGGTTTGCATTTACTATCAAACCTGACCATACATCTTGATTAAAAGTGAAATATATGATGGAAGGATAATTTCAATAAGCAGATTAACATATTGTACACAAAATTGATAATCACAGCATGAAACAACCTTTTTTAAAATTGAAAAAAACACCACAGATTTTTTAATTTCTTACTAAGATTTAATTACCGCTGTAATATATTACAGTTAGGGGGACATTAACCCTTTCCTGACTGTTTCTCGTCTGCGGTCAGTGTTGTTCTACGTGAAGCTGAGTAGGTGGGCTCTTGTCTTTTAGGTTGCTGCAATTTGTACATGTTTGGCTCTGTTTTGCCAGCAATACATTGCAAAGGTTTCCATGGGAACAACAAAGAGTTCACTCTTAGGAAGTTGCGGTTTAGCCAGCTTTAGCCGAATCGCACGCCTCCAGGAGTATCCGTGGACCCCCTTTTGGACGATAGTAATGGGGGTTGGGTGGGGGAGACGAACACAATTCTCATTAAAGGTGTGAACACTGAGAGGATGGACCCTGAGGAGGGATGCAACACCAGTGCAAGAGATGACTCAATAAACATGTCAGGTCTGGTTACTCATCTCAGAATGAGGTGCTGGAGCTGTGTCTGTGTCAACACACTATTTTACTTCTCACCCATGTCATACTGCCCCTTGTGTCACCATCTTAACTACACACAATATCAACTCCATTACTTCACAGTTCTGCAGTTGCAGTCGTGGTTGACTTTGTGTTGGCAGCAGTGTGTGGGAGCAGTGTTTGTATTTTCCAACAGCTACTGCACACACAGAGAGGCACAGGGTTTTAAAAAAAGGTGTCCATTACAAAAACGGGCCGTTTCACATAGGTCACACACAGCGTCTCCTGAGGTGTCGCTCCCCCCAGAACACTGCCAAAAGGTGTTGAACACAAGCAGAGTGAGAAATACACAGAGAAAGACACAAAGAAGTGACCCACTGCTGTGAACTTTGATGAGCTAAGAGCTTCTGGCCGCTTGAAGAGCTTCGATTCTCGCCTGGCTGTCAGAGTGCCTTGTTGCGAAGGAGAAGGTAGGTTTCGGTGACCATCACCATCCCAGACCCCCATGAGCGATAGCTCACTATAGAAGAGTACCACCGCAGGCAGATCAGTGATACTTGCTCATATTTCCCTATAAGCATAATGTGTTTTTGAAGAATTGAATAACGTTCACTTGTTTGCATAATTTTAAATGCCCTCCAATGTAATTGATGCAATCTACAGTTTTTTTTTTCCATGTAGTTCAGGAGCATTTCTATTATGTGGTTTTTTCAACCTCTATGGTATTATTTGCTTCTTCCAGCTGCTGGTTAGACAAACTGAACTGACCACTATAGGGTGATATGGGGAAAGCCAAATGACTGCCATTGATAGAGTTTGCCCACAGATTATGCTCAGTACGAATCACATGAGGATACACTCATAATTACGTGAATGTTATTGGCAGCAGGGTAGTTTTGAAGCATATTCCACATTTGAAAAAAACAGCAGGAAATGAGGTATGAAGGTTCTATTCAGCTGGCAGAATGCGATAATAGTTAGTGGGTAACATGGGTGCTTCACAACTTCGGAGCTAAGCCATTGCCTGTGGCTCTGATTCCATTCCAGTCTGTTTTGATTTTGTATGTATGTGTGGGTTCCAGGTGCTCTGGTTTCTTCCCACATCTAGTTACATGTTTCAAGTGAACTGGTGACTGTAATATTTCCCAAAAGTGTATCCCAATGTGTGACATTGCTCTATTGTATGGATGTTGTAAGATAGCTGTAAGGAGCACAGTGTATCTAGCACTTTTTGTCATATAGGAATTAATAATAGACTAAATGGTGGTGCACACAAAACATCTGCACACCTGTTAATGTGTAAGTGTTTTATGAGCAACAAAGGTTTTTTGTTTAAAAATGATGTCCCCCTGAAAGCTGAAAGCTGTTGTCATTCGTTGTGTTATGTAAATCTCAGCACTACCTACAACGTGTAAGTCATACAGTATCATGAGGAACACCCACTATCTTCAGTCAGCATACAGAAACAGTTTGGCTGGGTTGTAATGCAATCTTTTCACATCTTGAAGACAACCTCAGCACCTTGAATGTTATCAAGTGCCAGCAAAGACAAAGGTTTATAGAATAGTGTAGCAGATGCTCATGTAGCCAAAGGACCTTCCTAGTTTGGTATTAAGCTTTTAAGTTGGGCCGAATATTAGCTACTACACATATTTACACATACAAACACTCCTTGATCTAGTTAGTCCTGTAAATACTCTTACAGGCTAACTGATTCCATTGTTCAGTCTTCTTGACCAGGAAACACTGACCACATTACAGTGTGGTAGTGGTCTCTCCCAGTGCAGCAGCCACTGGAAAAATGCCTATCTCCAGTTCGGCTTGTGCAGCCCCTGTGGTCTGGCCTGAGTTGGTCTTCCTGATGTATGTCCTCTGCAACTGCAGCTGACAGGCAATCTCTTACCCGTGCTCATATTTTCTGAATAAGAGTGCCATTTTTCTGGTCGATTTCTGAGCCCCAGTTTTTATGTGCTGCTGCGACCACGAGCATCCATTCCGTAGAGAGTCTAATCATGTCTTTGTGAAATACACACCTACACGCTGACAGTGTTGATTTTGGGAGCACAGCCTTAGGGGTATGGGTCACAGCGCACATATTTAATCTCTGATGTGTGGATTGTGGTCCCAGTTAATCCTCTTAACCCGAGTGCTTCCTTCAAATTCTGAACCAAAGCAATCCCCTCACATTCACACATCAATGTCACATGAGACATAATGACACTGACATGACTTATAAACTTCTATATTTTTTTTTTTATAAATACATGTGTCGACTCATCTGGTACTGATTTTACGTGAGTTACTTTTCATGATTTGTAGATTACTGATTTCTCTACTTGAACAACAAATTTTGTAATATGCTTAAAGTACAGAAGGAAAGCATCTGGCTAATTTCACATCATACATAATCATGTACAGAAGGCATGTATACATTTTGTAGATAAAAGCAAACTTCTCAAGAAGCGATGATGAGATGTAGAGTCCTTTCCCACCTGCATGTAAAGAGCGACCTTTATAGAAGCAAAAATTTCAACCCTACCATAAGCCAGAGCTCTGAGCAATATAAAGGTGAAACAAACATACTGAATCATAATAATATTGCACTGAGTCCCCAAATGGAAACTTCTATACAGACATGAATATTCCCTGTCTGCTGTAACTCTGCAACAAAACAGGGCTGTAGGGCAGAACAAGTCACTGCAATGATGAAAAATTAAAGCCCATTTGCTGACCACAGTTGAATAAGCAGTTCTGCTGAACCGTGGTACCGCATGACATAAACATCAGACCCGGAGAGGAGTGGCATTTCTCGTCATAGTGCTGAGTTAATAAGAAAATGAGGTTTATCCGTCACTTGGCCAGGCCAAAATGCACTGTTGGGGGGGGGGGGGGGGGGGNGGGGGGGGGGGGGGGGGGGGGGGGGGGGGGGGGGGGGGGGGGGGGGGGGGGGGGGGGGGTTCCGACAATCATCGGACGGGGACTGGGGGACACGGCGGTCCAGCACTGTTGGTCCCTCTGTGTTTAGCCAGACAGCTGCCTGGCTGCCTCCTTTGGTGCCCAACCTGTGGCTGGTGGCTGCATCTGTACTAAGCTGCACCCCCCCACCCTGCAGCCCAACTCCCCCCACCCCAGCTGTTAGAGAGCATCACCCCCCATCCCAGCACAGCACCCCAAAGCAATAGTCTGCAAAGCCTGCTCCCACCTGGTGGATTTCACAGAAAGAATAACACTGCATGCCAACAATTACATTTATGAATGACAGTGACACACTCTTGTCACTTCTGCTAAAGATCCTCGTCCCAGTTTATCTGTCCTCGTGTCACACTAATGGCTTCTCTAATGGGGGCCAAACCAAGTCAATCAAATCAAAATACATAGACAGAGAAAGCAAGGGTTTGTTTTTCTTTCATTCACTGTTAATATTTAGATTAAAAAAAAATAAATGCTGAACAATCCAAGAAATGTAAACATCTGCCAGCGTTCAGTGGAAATCTACTCCGATAAGTTGTTTGTCATCACAAGGAAAGAAACATCTAGCAGTGTGCCGGTGTCCTCAGCAGCGAGCAGGTGCAAACAACTCATCAGGAGGAAAGAAGTAAACCAGCAACTAGCACATTATCTCCAAGTCACATCTGTTTTTCAGCATTTCAACACTCTATGAAAAAAGCCTCTAGCATCACTTCCAGGCTTCTTACCTGCCTTTACAGGGGACCTTGGATCCATAAGACGGCTGACTGCAGACAGCCATGCCACTGGAAGATGGAGAGACAGGGTGGGGGAATCAGAAAGACCCCCAGCTGGCCAGCCTGCACTGGTGTTCCTGTGCTCCGCCTGTCACCCAGGTCATCCCAGCAGGTCCCTTGCCGTCGCTCCGATGCAGGAGTGATATTAGAAGGGTGGGGGGGAGGGAAGTGGCAAGCACACACTCACACACTCACACACACACACACACACACACACACACACACACACACACACACACACACACACACACACAAATGCCACACGGAGGACCTCCTACATCCCTTGCACGAGCCTGCCGGGTTCCTGGTTGTGCCACGTCGCATGTGTGAACTTGGTTTCCGTGTCTCCCGTTTGAGCGTGTGTGCTCAAGCACGCCTGCTTCGCTGTGAGGATCCTGGAGCCTGTGGCAGACTTGCGGAGGGACGGGGGAGAGAGAGTGAGCGAGAGGGTGAGAGAGAGAGCAAGTGAAAGAGTGCAGAGGCTGCTGTCCCTCCTGCATCATCCATCTGCATCCATCAGTCAGGAAGCAGAAGGGAGGGTCCGTGGAGAGCCCATATGTCACACACAGACAGGTGAGGAGTCAAGAGCAGTGTGTGCATGAGTGTGTTTGCCGACCACTGCATCTGTGTGTGTGTCTTTTGTACATACATGTGGATTCCCTGCAGTGACCCTACGCTTGACATGCAGCGTCCAAACGCTCTGCAGGAAGCTCCTTTGGCACTGCTGGGCTCCCCAAGTGTATGTACACAGCGACCATGCAGCAGGACCCACGGACTCCCCGAGGCTGCAGGGCTCCTATCCATCCCCTCGCCAGACCTTCTTATTTGCACTGCAGTGGGACCAAGGTGGGAGAAAGGACAGACCCTGCAAGAGTCCTCTCCCTTGAAAGCTGCCATGCACATGTCCTCCAAGACAAATGCAGATGTCTAAGGCTCTCTGAGAACACCTCCGCTTGGCAGATGTTTCAAGGCGTTTTGTTTCTCGAAAGATATTCGCTGTCTGGTTGCAAAATATTTCGCAACATGCAGCTATCTGCATTTACTTACACTGAGAGACTGAGACAGAGAGAACGAGAGAGAGAGAGTGGGAGAGACAGTCACAGACCATGAAAGGAAACCAGAGGGACAGGGTGAGAGAGAGCGCGACGTCCAGGCTCAGAGTGCAGTCTGATAAAGGATCAGGGACATTTACAAGGAACAGGGAGTGCATACTAAGTAGCTGTCTGAACTCCCGCACTGAATGAAACTATTTTGTTGTCATTCTAATGGCTTGGCTCCTTGGGCAAGAAGAACTGTTGCCAGGGCAATCCTTCTCTAAGAGGCTTGTTTACAGCTGCTCCCATTCACAGCCCCGTGGCGTGAACATAAGTGCATCCATACCTCAAGCGCAGAGCACCATGCAAACTTGCAGTTTCGGCAAAAGGGTTACCTCAGTTGCCTGTATAAATACAGTTCCGTGTGCTCTGGCAGTCTATTGGTCTTTCTAGATGGGAATTTGAACACAACCCTCACTTAGCCCAACCTGGAACAGAGGTAATGCTGTTGCAGGTAATGATGACCTAATCCATGGTGCCCATTCCTCTGCCAGTCGAAGACGGAATATTGACTTATCCCTACAGACATTACTTCATATATACTTGAATCTGTACTTCAGAGGGAAATGATCAATTTCACAACAACGGGCACCCATTGCAAGCTTCACAGCAATGCCACAAATGTAAATTATGTAATGTGCAGGGTTGCAAGGAGCACTTCAATATATACCTTGCACTTTCACAGAAAAAAGAGGCGGATGGGAATGTATTATTGCAATGGCTATTTGCAAGAGTATGAAGTCGGTATTTATACTGGAAATAGGTCTGTAGTGTTTGTTTTTTTCCCCTCCCGTGACCTTGGCCTGTGCTCTTTCTCAGATATGCGTGCTAGGCTGCTTTGGCTGAAAGTGTGAATTCATATTTCAACAATTTGTGTCGAGGGGCCAAGAAGTGAGTGTGTGGAAACTTTGTGAAAAAACAACATCTGGGTAATTAACCATGAAAAATTCAGTTAGAGGCGCCTTAGATGTATGCAGAGGCTGTACAGGTGTTTGCTTGTGCTCATCCTCTGGCTGCCTGCGTCAGCTCAGCAAGCTCCTTTGTCAGTCTAGAGGAAGAGAACAGCTCTCATCCAAAGCTGTGACCTTGCTGGGACAGAGGGACTGCAGAGCTTTTCCAGGGGAGAATGTGCCTCACTGACACAAAAGCAAAGTAAACCCTGGAACAGAGCAAATTCAATCCAGGATGCAATTCAACCTTATCTTGTTAGTTCACCTAGTTCACCAGCCTTTGCTCATCCCACCGGAACTGGTTTTAGTTTAAATAAACAACTTGTCATTTCCTTGATTTTCTTCTTGAAACCCCAGCCTTGAGAATTCATTCAACTGATCCTGTCTTGACCAGGTTAGAACAAAGCAGTGGGCTTCAATAAGAGCAAACTTCTGCTCTATCTATTAGCCAGTGAAGCCTCCTTATCCAACTCATCAAAGCACTTCCCCTGAAGAGTCGCATAAAAGAAATAAAGAAGCTGAAAACTAGAACTATTATTAATGACAGGTAGTCATGATTAGATTTTGTAACCTTTGTGATGTTATTCAAATCCTTCTCAGTTTCAGACTTTCATCATAAACCATTCTAGTATTACGTGTCCTGAAGAAGTCAAACCTTTCACTACACATACATTGCAGTAAGAGATGCTATATGAGCTCCTGTCCTGAAGGAACAAGATGGAAACTGCCTCTATGAACTCTGATAGTGGTCTTCTAATGACTAGTGAGCTGCCCACACTTCTAAACCCTGCAGGGCCCCTTTTCTACACTCCAGAATGTGGGCTTCTGTATTTGCTTCCACTACATCTAATCCCTTTTGTGGATTCAAGAATATTTGTTGTATACCTTCTATTGGGATCACTCTGGTCAGCTCCAGGTTGATTGACGTTTTCCTCCCCTTGACAAGGGTCAGTATTGTCTGACTAATGAAACTTGATGAAACTTCATGGATCCTTGGGCTCAGATTCAGTGAATTTCTCGCCTTATTTTTCATTAAAGATGTTAAGGGAAGCTTTGTGGAATGAGGAATGTCACTGAAGGGGATGTGCTCCTTTAATCAATAATAATTTCTGGTTGAACTCGTCTCAAAAAGGAGGGCTTAAAGTAAACCCGATTAATTGCATTAGCCTTTTACAATACACAATTGTTGTAACAAGAAGTCAGATCTAATTTTACATGCATCAAAGGCTTTAAATTACACCAATTACACCTCTGACTGACATTCACATTTGCACAAATGAATTGGTGTAAGGCTGTACAATAGACTGGTGTCATTTACAGAGAAAGCACTTCCTAACATACAAATCACATGACCCACGACACAATGAGTCATCTGGACTAGAGCATCACTTCCAGTGTAAGGTGTACTTTTAGTACATACTTTTGGCCAAATATCAGTTTAAGAACTTGTCTATACATATCTATACACTGAAATGTCATATTTAATAAGCTATTAAGACATGCAGCAGGTAGGTGTTTTTCTCCCTGAGAATACTTACGTAGGTGGATGGAGTTGAAGACATAAAGCAATGTCTATACCAGAAAGTAGCATACACCATTTGAAAGATAAATATCTACGTGTAAAGTGTGTAAATCAGCCTCGGGACAATTATGGTAAGATTTTATTAATCTTCTGTCTTTTGTCCTTAAAGAGGAAGAAAAAAGCAATCTAAAGTTACAGAATCTAATACTGTCACTTTTGATTATGGATTCAGAGTTTGGTTTCCTAATCATCCATGCTTGAAATAAGCTGCATCATGGAAGTCCAGTATAAACTAGGGGTGAAAATAAATGTAGAAGAAATGCATTTGCTAGACAACACTGTACCAAACAAACAACAAGAAAAAAATACAAAACCTCTGTGACAACAGCCCTCAGGTGACACACGACATGGTTATTTGGGGTCTGAAAAATGTGAATAAGGTGAATTGTTCCACTTAGAGTGAAAATGAAGGGCAAACTATAAGGGACTTTTTTTTTAATCTATCGATTTTGTACTTTGATCCTCAGTGCAATTCCAAAGAGAATAAACCATAATTTTCTTCTTCAGACATCCCTTGATCTAAATAATACCATCACCTTTTAGGTCTAAATAGCAAACAAAAAGGTAAGGCACCAAAAAGTGAGATAATAAAGTGAGCTAATAAAGCACATACAGTCATCCCTCTCTTAGACAATTTCCTAAAGGTACTTATCATGTGTGGACATCATCCAGGCACCAGAAGATCCACTTGAGAACAATTTCTTGCCAGGTGAAAAGTCAGAAGAGCAGTAAAGCAAAAAGGCAAATATGCAAGCTGTAGGTCAGCCAACTCGAAACCTTTTAAGAAGAGCTAACCTTTAAAAGTCATTGTTGTTTGTTATGGTTGCCTGCAAACTAAACTTTTTTTAAAATTTCATTTATGTCCATCATCTTTTGCATACTAAGTATTGCAGCTCCTAGCTATTTCTACAATTACTATACTAAAATTACTATAAATTAAATTAAATTAAATTACTACAAAATTACTGCAAGTAATTTTTCCAGCTGCAGTTACTTCATAGGGGAAGTTAGGAAATAGGTCAAATACTTTCTTATAGTATTGTAAGGGAGATATTTGACATGGTCGATAGTGCAGAATTCTATCCCGACCGACACTTGATGTTGATCCCAAACACTTGAACATCTTATAACTTTACCCAGTTTTGCAGAAATAATAACTGATTGTTTTAATGCAAACTTTCCTGTTTAATATGACTATGAAGTACATTGTAGTTTTCATGTCTTGTTATATAACTGCTGAAATGTAGGTATTTAAATAAGTTCCTCTTTGTGCATCTTCTGTGTTGGTATCTTTGCTAAGATTTTTTTTTGACATTTGTATTACTTCCAAGGAGTGCATTATAAAGCACGAGTCATGGCTCATCACCTTTTTGTGGCTGTCAATGGACTGTTACGGGTTTAACATCACTGTGCCCTCTCCCCGCACTCCACCCTTTGCCTCTGACATGTTTTAAAGGGTATTACTGCATTACTGCCATTGATGAAATCCTCGTAAATGACATTATAAGTTCAAATAGATTTGCCCCGTTGTCCTGCAGAAAGTGCAATAATGCCATAATGCAAGGACTTTCCATGACTCCCAAATGGAGGAATCAATCAGTTCTGAATTGTGTCAACAATCAAGAGAACTCAGCTTCAGAGTGAATGTCATCTGCTGCCTCGAGTGCTTTCGCATCACTGCCATGGGAACAAGATGGGAATAAAAATAACAAGACCCGTTGGAAGCTGGTCATTGCAGCAACAGCTGCCATGGGCAGGACTCATCTTTGACAGGACCTCCTCTCTGGAGTTCAGAAAGGCTGGTTGTAATAACCATCTTGCAGCACCCGAGTTGCCCTGGGACAAATAGCAATGCTTTGGCAACTTGATAGCAAACAGGAAAAACTTTGGGGCTCATATGAGTCACCATGCAGGACCAATCATTTCATATGAGGGGCCAGAAAATCCCACTGAGTTTGAGACAGGTTCAGCAACTTGGCTTGTCATGCACACACCATGCCAGCCTGCATACATCTTTGGAGGCTGCTGTGGAAGATTTACGGATGAGAACAGAGGTGCGCATCTCAGATCTTTCCTAGACGAAATGTTTCTAACCAGATAAAGACCAGAACAAATGGCACAATGGGCCCCTGGCCCCAGGACAACGCTGAGGGCTGACCTTTGTCAGCATATCTGAGTGCCTCCCCCACTAAATTCTTTTTCATAATCTTACTTCAAAGCAAAGCCATATATCACAAATATGAAAAAAGCAAGGTCAGATTAGTTTTTTTTAAAAAGGCGGTGTGAAATATATAGATGAGAAAATCATATGGAGTATCAGGACCTTCAGGCTGGGAGCAAACAGTGACGGAAATTACTCTTTAATATGATTATTGTTCCTTGATAGAACATTGCAATAAGACAGAATTCAGCTACAAATAATGGCAATACAAAAATATTACTAAAGTATTACCATTTTCCTGGAGCTTTTAGTGTTGGAACGTGGAAGAAATGCTGAAAATGTGCTGTGAAAAAAAGTGGGTTCTTATCATACAACTTGGCGTTGTGTCCTTTCTGTAGTGTCATCATGAGTAGCACAGTTGTTGTTTGCCATTTATTCCAGAGAAGAGTGTATGAGTGCAATTCAGCAACAAATAGATCTAAAACATCAGCTAAAGGCACTTCAGCATATATAACATCTTAAATCCCCAAAATTACTAGCATATGATACTCCCTTTCCCTTTAACACTAATATTTGCCTTTGATTACTTAGTTTGTTCTAATTTCTGCTATTCAGCTTCATTTCAGCTTCTCCCTCCCCAAACATGAGTTCCAAATCACGTCAAAGACCAGGATAGAGAATTGGACTTTGTCCTGTCATTTTCTGTAAACAAAATTCTCAGGCCTTGTTGTGTTACCCACTGGCCTGTGGTTTGAAAGGTAAACTTTGACTTGCATTTATATTTATACATTTGACCAGTGGTTTTCCCTTCAAAGCAACATCCTTAAAAGTAAACAAAATGGAATTTTGGAATTTGTGGCAGGTTACTGACAGTCTCAAAACTGCACACAGAAGGTTGCAGAGCACTGCTGAATATCCTTGCTGCTTAATCATAATAAAACGAAATGTAATGCTTTTAAAATAATACATCACAGGGCACTTTCAGTCAGGGTTACTGAAATAACATAATGAGTTGCTGGCTGCTTCACAATCGGTTAAAAGTACATTCAACTGGAGCACAAACTAGTGGCTAGCCTTGCTGGAAACACAAAGGTCTTTATAAGCCAGCTTGACCAGTATTTTACTGGTGTTAGCCCTGAATGTTAGAGAAGTGTGTGGCACCGTTGTGCTGCTTCCATTTGGCAGATCAGCCAGAAAGGGACACTACGATTGCCTCAGGTGAACACGTGAGGAGAAATGAAGCAATATGAGGATCAGGGGAATCCAAAGTTTGCTGAATTTGCAGGGGGTACAGGGGTACTCTGTCCTTGAGATGTAAAACCCCCAAAATCAGCTCTGGGCCCACAGAGCATGTTGCAGCACACCTGCATTTACCCAGCAGGAGCTTCATTCTGACTACATTTCCAAATATCTAAAATAAAATTGCAGCCAGGGTAGAGTTAGGGCTCACATAAATCAAAGCATTATCCACACGTAAGCACTTTTGTGGTCGTGTTGGCGTGTGATGCATAATTTCTTTTCACATAGAGCAGGCAAAGCATCAAAATAAATAAATAAATAAACAATGGCCTCTGTGTTGTGGATAATTGTGCAATTGGCCTTGGCTCCTATTCATTCCTTTCTCTAAATGAACTCTTTAGTTAAATGTCATTCCCCAAAACAAACTAAACTGCAAGGGGTGCAATGTATGTCTGATTAAAAAATATGGCCGCAGTGCTTTTGCCCTACCCCCGTGATGAAATAAGTGCTCACCGCGGATGAATGGACCATCCTTCTTACCGGACCCTGTAGCTGACGTATACAAAATTTCTTGTATCAAATATGCAGCGTCAGGATTTCCCTGGCATGTGGCTTTGTGACTGTTTGCAGATGTTTGCTGTTTATTGTTGAGGGGAGGCTTTTCACTGATGCCACACTGCATCCCTCCTCTCCCAGGGGAAGTACCTGACATCACCGGTTACCAGATGGAGGCCAAGAGGAGGCTCTGCCACTTTTGCCCTAATGCCAGCTACCCAGGACCTCACACCCAGACCAGTCATCTCCTCCCACCTCCCCTGCAAAAGTGCTGCAGGCAGTCTGCGGTAGAAACTGAAGCTGTTTGTCTGTGATTCCCCAAAGCCTTTTCCCCCTGTCATCAGCCATCTGTGCCAAGACCGCACAAACTGGACCCATTTGCATTGGGCTATGCTGCAATCCATTGGCTCTCCCTGGCCTCACCGTGAAAGCACATGGACAGATGCCCATGCTGCAATGTGCAAGTACAGCACTTCAGTCCTTGTAGCGGACAACATCGCAGCTACATTGTGCTTGTCGTGTTCCGCACAACCTCTTCCAGCAAATAATCCTTTCCATTATGGGTTATTTGTTTGGGCTGTTTCTCATTTAATTCCAAACCCCACAGAAGGTGCTCTAATGTGCAAATGGGCCAATTTCCTCAGGTGTTCTGGGTTCCAGGTTGCGTTGAGAACTAATTTGACACTGTAGATTCATTATTTAAGAGTCTCTTGGCTTTTTCTATTGCTTGCTCAATGGACTGCTTCTCCATTACTGGATTGTTTTTGACAGAAACTCAGTCCCGTAGGGCTCGCATTCCTCAGTTTTGCCTTGGTTACCCCTCTGCTTACTCTAGTCTGCAGCAGTAAGAGACAGCTGCACTACTGGAACATCTTTATCGTGCAGATCTAAATGATCCTAAGATATCTGCATTAATAAATGTTTAGTTCTGTAACAAATGTCACCAGGTTTTAAGTGCAATTTGTACTTTTAAAATGGTCGCATTGGTGTGAACGAGAGACGCAAGGAAACTGCATATAACAATACATGCCATTATTTTCAAATTGAAAAATTATGGAAACATTAGATCACTTTAAAAACATCAGTGTGATTTTATGGTTCAAGGTTCAACTATACTGCTATTCTGCCATATAAAGATGTACAGGACAGAAGGAAATGGAGTTCCTCTCGGACCTTGATGCCCCAATATGCTAAACAGCGTGACAGCAAGGGACAAGATAGACAAACTGAGGTAGTTGGTAGGATAAATAAATAGAAAATAAAGACAGATAAGAAGTTAAATAGGTAAGTAGATAAAAAGTGGTATTTACAGGATATAGGTGCAGCAGTGAGAACATTAGTGCAGATAGTGGTTGTGGTAGCAATGATACAATGGGTGTGGTGGTCAGTAGTGGTGGCTATATGATTATGTTCAACTAACTGTGCATTTATTCCACCACAGAGTCTGTGTAGCAAAAATTTGTGAACTATAGATGTTAAATTATGCAAGTCGGTTAGTCATGCAGATTTTACTATGACGGAAAGAAACATTGCATTTAGTAACTATAGAGCTTTTCAAACCTGGATTTATATGCTTAGGAAAGGTTCTGATCTTCATGCTTGGGGGATACTTCTTCTCTCTGGAAGACAGAACCCCAGAAAGTTGAATTTATGACATGAGAGAATCCACATGAATAAATCAGCAGCCAGAGATTTGTTTATTTGTTAATTTATGAACCAGCTTCCCTATTGCTTTTTCCAACTATGTTCTCTGTCCACAAAGTGACCTGAATGGCAGGTATGGGGATACCGGCTTCTTCTTGCTTTACTAAAAGGTTCACCAGAAATTCAAGAATTCAGCTTGGAGTCACCATGTAAGAGATTTTATACGTGGCTGTTGCACCTGGAAATGATTCTGAAGAGACAGGTGTATCTGGAAAAGATCACAACTAAAAAACAAGACCTTCCCTTTTCAAAATATTGTTTTTTCCCCAGAGCCATATTTCCGAATAATAAATCTCCCTTTGATATATTTATATTTAATGTATATGATATATTCATAAAGCTGACATGAACCTTCATCCAAGAAGAAATTGCATAATATATTATAAACACTCCATCAGTGTCAGAGACATGGAATGCTAAGAAGCAGCTTCTTCAAAGTATAGACTATAATAAAAACTATGCAGAGTTTAATCTTAATAGTACAGTGATTTCTATTAAAGACCATCACAACTGTGAGTGGTATGAGGTGTGACTTGAGCACATAGTTCCATGTCCCCTGGTCCCTGGGAGGAGCGCTGTACACCGCAGATACACTACTCTTCTGTGCTCTTACAATGGCATACTGCTGCTCTAAGCTGTTACCATGGTGCTGTGTTGCATACTGTCATCACAGTGTTCTGTTGTATGGTGTTACCATGGTGATTTGTTGCATACTGTCATCACAGTGTTCTGTTGTATGGTGTTACCATGGTGATTTGTTGCATGCTGTTACAATGGTGTTCTGCTGTTGCATGTTGTTACCATGGTATTCTGATGCTCTTATAGCACAGATCTGCTGTTCTACAGCACATAACAATACACAGTCTGCTGTAAGCCTGCAACATTCCCTCTAATGTTGTGGAAGTTAATATTTGCAATATAAACATTTCAACAAACTGATGTCATTTTGTAGTTGCTATGTTGAACACCATGCTGGCAGTTCTAAGTACCTCCAGCAGTGTCCTCTTCTCCCTTCATTTTGACCAGTGGTGCACATGCACCCCTCAGGTTAGCTGCTCTATCTTTTCACACACCTGCATTGTGTACATGTGTCCCATACGTGTGGTGCTCCATTCCTGGCAGAGGGACCAATATATGAAGCTTTTCAGCATCTGCACCTCGTTTAAAACTGTTCTTTTTTTCTTGATATTGGAATATTATTAGAAGAAAAATTATCGTCTGAGTTAAATTCCAGGGTTGTTGATGCAAAACTCACTGATTCCTGAAAGAAATAGGTTTCACATTTCTATAGGATTGTCTTCCCATTTTTCAGATAAGAAGTTTAACAATATAAAGTGAATCCTTTGTTGTGTTCAGGCTGCTGGTAGGTCTTCTTGTATGAAGGTTCTACTTTTACACAACCAAGTGGGAACATTTTGCATTAACTAATAATCGACAAAGAGTTCCACCATTCACTTAGGAAATGATGTGTTTCTTAGTCTAAGAACAAGAGCCTGAGCGTGTGTGTGCCTGTGTATTTTGTCTTCTCAAGCATTGTTTTTAGGAAATCTCTGCCTTCGGTGACTGTTGCACTCAGCGAAGAACATCAGCATGATGCTCTAATGGCTCTACAGCTGTAGTGTTTTCTCTCACCTGGGTGCCAAGATAGGAAGACTGCGGGGTGTGGGCCTTTGCTAGTCTCACTGTCGCCACCCCCAGGCCTTCCGCAGGTAACAAGTTTCACAGCCTTCCACACAAGTCTGGGTGCTTTTCAGAAGCACAGAAACTGGCAGCCACAGTTTCATGTTCTGCCACTGCTGTGTAGGGTTGTCGCCTAGCAGTGGAAGGCTGGGGTGTTTGATCAGGCTGCTGCAGATGTTCTCCTGGAGACGCTTAACTGAGCGACGACAGGCTCTGTGTAGCTCCACTACCTCTGAAGGTTTGCAAGTCGAGTTTTACAGACACATTGGAAAATCATCGATTTTTTTTCACAGATGTTTATTTCAAATATAGTTTTCTTGCTTCTCAAATGAAAAATGAACATGAACGTTAAATATCAGTAAAGCAGCAGAACCTCTGCTTTAATATACCTGAATGTTATATTTCAGTTTTTTTCATTAAAAACTTATCATTTTAATATCATCTGTGACTGATCTCAAATTGTATTTTTCTGAGCAATAATTTAAAACCATTTTTGATTCATGAGGTAAAAATTTGACATTAAACTGCATGGGTAGGTATGCAGAAAATGGAGAGTCACACAGAAAAGGCAAATGAAAGACATTTTCAGTGAGATTATTTTTTTCAGCTTATTTAATGGCTATTTATACGTGTTATGTGCTACAGAATTAAACATACAACCAAACAAATTTCAAGGTCCTAACCTCCATCGTCCTTAATATGCTGTCTTGTGTATGATGCCAACCACAGTTGAATTTCAACACACTTATCATCCATCAGCCCCTCAAGGATAAATTTTCCAGACTACTGAGATGAAAGTTTACGGATGGCATATACACCAGGAATAACAAGGAGACCAGTGCACACTGTAGTCTTTATCCAAGTCCCTACGTGAAAGGAGGATGGTGCTTCTATGGTGGCAAAGTCATCCTCAGAAAGGGTGCAAGATTTTTTTTGCAATTGTACCCAGAAATTAATTTTGAAATCTCAGAAAAAAGAAACAGCGTTTCACCACGATGACTTTGTTGACTGCGACTTGGAGGAGTGGGTGTGTAACCTCGGGTGAAATGGAAGTTGGGGGGTTGACCACATTCTCTCACTACAGTTCACTTAAACCCTTTTCCACTCCTCAGAAGCTGTTGTGATACCACTGTTACAAATATGTGGCTTCTACACAGCTGGCTGATGGACAACCTTAAAGTAGCTTCTGTTTGCCCCAGGGTGGGTGGTGCCGCCCCACACCTCTCATACACTCTTTTCAACCTTGACAAACATCTGGGTGCTCCTCATTTTTATGGACTTGGGACACTGCAAGTGCTGTGCCTGAGACACAAGAGCTGTACTTGTGTCATTCAAGGTTGAAACAACAAGCAGAGTGCGATTGTGCATCTAACTCTCTGGCTATCTGTCCATCATAAGCCATGCTCTGAACAGGTCTCAAAAAGCAAATTCATGTCCTCCCAAAAAAATGAACGTCTGGAGAATGATACTCCTGAAAAATACAATTCTGGGGATATGAGCTCAGTTCCTTTATTGATTTCTTCCCTGTCCCTGCTTCCCTCTTTCTGTGAATGGAATTTAAAGGGTTCCTTCATTTCCTTTTCCTTCAGCTGCTGACTCTACATCTTAATTTGCTCCCAGGCACCTCGATGCTACCTGCATTACAATTGGGGCCTCCTCTCTGCACCACATATGTCCTTGTAAAGCCTAATCTAAACTCTATTTAATAAGAAACTCACTCCTGCAGAATTAAGTAGACTGTTGCGCTCAACATTCCCAAACTGCAGAGTTTGAAGACAGCTCTCATGCTGTCATGGGGCTGTTTCAATGCCGTAAGGAATGTTCCCTGTTACACTTAATATTCCAGAACCATAGCCTATGGATGATTTAATACTTCACTTTATCACTCAGTATATATCTTATAACAAGGGCACTGAATAAGACAGGGAGATGAGATCTTCCACCTAGATCTTTCACACTGATACACCTGTTAAATGGGATTTTTTAAAGTAAATGTGCATTTTGTATCCCAGACAAATACACATCCAGGATGTGCTGTCACCAAAACATTTATCCTGCTATCACCCTTTTCAAAATTTTGATTTAATTATTTAGCTGATGTTTCTCTCCAAAGTGACTTACAATGTTGTTACTTACAATGATTTACCTATTTATACAGCTGGGTAATTTTTACTGTATGCAGGATAAATACTTTGTTTAAAGGCACTACAGCATGATGTGGTATTTGAAATGAGATCTTTAGACTCACTACAACACCTACCCCACCCTAGACTTTCCACGTGCCTAATGGCACTGAAGTCAATAAAATAAATGCATTCGACAACATAAAGTCAAGTTGCAAAATTAACTACAGCGATTCCTCAGTGTCCAAGTTTCTCTATAGCTGAATTTTTGTTTTAATGGCTCTCAAAAATCTATACCTATATATCGGTATTTGAAAGGGAACTTTTATTATAACAATTTTTTATCCAACGCTTATCTGTAATAAAAAATCAAAATGCAAAAAAACTAAACGAATGTAAAAAATTAACAAATAAATATCTTACAGTACCATATAGTGTATGCAAATTAATGACAGCAAGGGTTTTCTAATGAGGCAACTGGCGTTTACAGTGTTTTATCAAGTCAGGGGTTGATAGTTATATAAGTGTTCTCCGATGGACTGGGATGGATAGGCACTCGGTATCTGAAAAATCCAATATCGGACACATTTTCAGGGAGGAATTAGATTTTAAGGCAGAGGGGTTACTGTACAGGGATGTGCATAGTGTGCAGAACATTCATGGATAGTGAGGAATTTCTGTATATTTGATAATACTGAGCAGATTTTATTGGAAATGGTTTGTTCATTGTCAAATTACAGGATTTTGTCAGCTCTTCTCAGAAAATAATAGCAGCTGTTTTTTTTTTACCATTAATACTGATATTTCTTCACATTCAGGACTGCTAAGTTTCTGAAATTTAGTGGAGTGCAAAAGTTTGTTAAAATCTTTGGTTGTTTTTAGGAACAATCGCCACAAAAAAGCTGATAATTATTATCAGTTATTAGCAGCTATAAATCAGTGGACATTAATCCCAAGGAACCCTGGAATGTAGATGAGGAATTTTGAAAAAGATTGGATGGACAAATGGCTGCAAGACATATGGCTAAGACAGGCTGAGTGGGCCAAAGTGGGGGCTGGGTGGAGATGGTTGGCAAAGCGGTTATTTACTTATACCAGCTTCACAGGAGACCACATGCATCCATACCTCAAAATGAAGTGAATTAAAATGGGATTAAGAAGGAGGCAGACAAAGCAGCTGTTTGCCATAACTGAGTGAGGTTAGCCTGTTAGCTCTGTTTTTTCAATCAACCTGGACTTTGGAACTGCTGGCAAGGGAAATCCACCTAGACAAACCACAAAGTATAATAAGGCAGCCAGGTCCTAAACATTCTGCTTTGCTTAAGGATAAAAAAATAATTTAAAAAATTGTTTGAAGCCCAAAACAAAAGAGGCAACGTATTTTTCTTTACAATGTATATGATTATATGTATTAGTTTATGTATTTGTATGTGAGCTCTGCAGTTTTGTTCTTTGTGTACTAATTCACAAATTTCCTTAAAGCAAAAAACTGCAAATTTTTGATTGCAAAATTAAATCCACCTAAATGCCCGCATTGTTTATAGTCCATGTTCTCATATCTTCCTCAAGCGTTTCCCTTGAGGACATCTTTACTGGGTCTGTGATGTAGAGATTGGAGAGACTAAACAAATTTAAGTGGAACGGTGGGTAACAATTCGAATGCAGAGGTGGAGAATTATGAATCAGTGTCCTGGGAGAATATTGTTTGCTTTGTTTATTCGTCTCAGTTTGCAGCCGTTCCCAGACGCCTATTTTAATAAAGTATTCAGAGTGTGGACATTCCAAAAAGCAGAATCGGTGCATCTCCGAAAAACTTGTGGCCAAGTCAGTGGCGGTGACTGGCACAACAGTGTTTGTCACGGATTGCAACCCAGAGGCAAGAAAATATTGTGACAACTGAAATACCCTAAATGACTCAGCGCCCTTCATTCATGGTGAAATGTTTTTTATTTTCTTTTGTTTTGCTCCTTCACAACCGGCAGTTGTCCTAACTTAAACTTGAATGGCAAATTTGAACAATTTTGGAATGGCAGCTTGCTAGTTTTCTCGGTAGGATGCTAACTCTAACTTCTTTAAAAATCTTCTTACATTAGTATAGGTTTACAGGGTAAAATTTTTACATTTCAAGCCAGAACATCTCGGAATATAAATCTTTCTTTGCTGGTAAGGGACTCAGGGTATTTATCGAACTGCTTATTGAAAGACCAATCACTATTTCCAGTTTTCTCCCATCAAATAATTTTAGCTCTTTTAACCTAAAGGAACCTGGAAAAAAAATGGCTTCTGCCATTATTAACAGAAAAGGTCTGGTGAGCAGACCATGTTAAATAGCTGGTATTCTGTCACAAATGAGGTTGAGGAGCTTACAAGAAAAGGCCAAAGTCCTCAAGGCCTCTTGTCTTATTAATAGGGCGATCATATTAATTAGTACTGACGTCATAATAAGCAGATATAATTCATCATTGATTTTGATATCAGCTTTCTTTTGATGAGTGGCTCACCTTCACGCAGAAGATCATTTCTTGAGAAGTGGAGTGGCCTCTGACAGAGAGGAGTCTATTTGTAGCTCTGATGTTAGTCTTTCATTGGAGTGTCTCCTTTCTCGAGTAGTTCATTGCCAAAAATCTTCTTTTCAATTATCAGATACATTTAAAATTAGATTCTCAGCAATATCAGAAATGTCACCGGAATGCATAGAATTACTTTACACTTACGAACCAAATCATGCAATTGTAGAAGTTCATTGCAAACTAATGATGTGTGTCTGGTCTTGGGAATGTATTTCAAATGGTTTATATACCAGCAAAACAACAGTGGGTTGTATACCTCTGGCAACAACAGTGAAACCGTAAAAATAACCTTCAAAGAAATGATTCAGTTCCCCGAGTTTCTCACATATCTCACATATCTATATACACTGGGAGTTCCTTAGCCACACCTGGTACTCATTTCTTCCACATGTATGGCAAACAGTGAAGGAGCTGGGGGTGTGCTCCCATGTGACATTCATATGTGCAATTCTTTCCAATATATTAATGTTGTTTAGGAAACCATGGTAGTAGAGATATTCTTACTATGCAATGTGTAATACTTTTTTTTGAAACAGCTGTAATACTTTTTTACAGCTATAATTTGCTTAGTATATTAAATGTATAGTATATATGTAGCTGCCCCAATGTATTACAATGATGGCATATTAACTTAGTATGGTCACTTGTTAAAATCCCAAGGTTGAGCAAGGTACATAACCTGAACTGCTTTAGCAACAATATGACATCGTTTCAAACTCTTCTAAGACAGAAGCGTCAACACTGCAGTATACTAGTATAGTATAGTACTAGTATAAATCAAGACAGAAGAATCAAGAACCGCTTTTTGTCGACACAAAAATAAAGATCTTCAGGTCCATGGTGCACAGAACAGGAGGAAAGAAAATTTAGAGAATGAATAATAAAAACATAATATAACTATAGATAGATTAAAGGTAAAAAACTGCATAAAAAAACTGTAAAAAACTGTACACACACAAACATAGAGAAAACATAGATAAACGTATACGTACATACATAGACAATATGGTGGAGGACACTGATTATGGGCAATTCCGAGTTGGGGACATATATGCCAAAACTGTAAATACTAGCATCTGCTGTGGGCTGTACTAACATTTCCCCTAAGAATCAGAGTAAGAAAGTGATGAGAATAAGGCAGGGAGGTTCCAGGTCTGTGTGAAGGTCGACTGTTCACCACACTTGGCCACCCGACTTGAGGGAACTCATGAGCACGAGTCCCCATTGTCACTGCCGGTTCAGACAGGGATCAGTCACAGGGCAGACTCACTCCTCCGGACGGAGGGCACCATCTGAGCAACAAGTGAAAGGCGGCAGAGTGGGGTGGCTCCCGTGCCGTTCATTAAAAGATTACTCAACAAACAAAGGGGAAGCGGAGAGCTGAATGGAGTTTCTGTTGCTAAAG
This sequence comes from Arapaima gigas, assembly GCA_900497675.1. Classification (NCBI taxonomy): domain Eukaryota; kingdom Metazoa; phylum Chordata; class Actinopteri; order Osteoglossiformes; family Osteoglossidae; genus Arapaima; species Arapaima gigas. The sequence goes on along the minus strand of UFQX01000005.1, from coordinate 273,328 downwards.
TCTCATACTTCCTATCTGCTTAATTACTGTTGTTTCTCCTTTCGTCTGGAGAAGGTTTGTCTTCAGAGGAAACCTGTCAAGGCACATTGCAGTGCTCAGCTGAGTGTTTATCAGCCACAGAATGTACCCGCAATTCAAGTGCACAGACAGAAACAAAATGCAAAGCAAGGAAGCATTATTGCTATGCTCTGCAGGGAATCATTTCTCAGCGAATTCACCAGGTTGCTCTTTTTTGTTAACACATTAATCTCCTTTATTTTGTTCTTTATTCTCTTCCTTCCTTTGCTTTCTCATTACTAGTTTTGGACTTGTGTTTGGTTTCTGTGACACCATCTCTGTGGTAGGATCTGGCCTTCTCTACATCTGTCGGACAGGAAGCTTTCATTCTCGCAAGCAGCCCCATCTCACAAAGCTATTAACTGGCCACAGCAAGTTTTCGACTGCGCAGCAGTTCAGTCTTATATCCCAGGCTTTGTTGCATTTTGTACGTGCAAATCTTTCCTTTGTTGCCATCATCTGATGATTACAGACCAGCAAAGGTGGCACAATACTTTACCACATAAAAATGCTAGGCCTCTAAATGGCGTACAGTATTTTTTGTGATGGGTTGCAGGAGGGTGAAAGGATAATTATCAGTAGGAGCTAGAGCTAAAGCTGGTTATTCATAGGGAAGTTTTAAATAAAATAATGCACCCTGACAAGCTGTCTAAAATTAAGCATGTGTGGGTTAAAACTAAAGGAGTAGTTGGTTACTACACTGAGAACTAAAGTGTGAAGTTCAGATGAACTCCTACACACACTGGGATGTTCTTAAACGTAAGGATATGGGTTGTCAGTGTTACTTTGGAAGTGAACAGAGCTGAACTAAACTTTATTCATTCTCTTCAAGAATAGCCTTCTCATGTCCATTATTAGACTGCTATAATGCTATAAAGATGACAGCTGACTTTATTTGTAATACTGTCTTCAGCTATGAGCAAGTATGATCCTCTAAGGTACAAGTAAACTGTACACCTATAGTTCTTTTGTGTATTTTCACTATATACATGAATGAAATACGTTTTTTGTGCATAATTTCTATAAGCAGCTACTTGAATATGTCTTCAGGGAAAATCTTTGTGTCAACCAAATTGTGCTTCAATAATCATGTAGCTAGATATAAAATTACTGTTGAGTGTATTTTTGTTCATCCTGAGTTGTCAGCCTCTTTGGAGACAAGCATCTATCATATGTTTAAATGTAAATAAAATGGTCTGAATAATCCAAATAGTATATTTCGCCGGAAAAATAGATTTTGCATTTTCCTGCATCGGAGCCCCAGGGCCTTCAGAAATGTGAGTAAAGCTTTTGCCATTTTGCATACAGTATGGTGCTGCATTAGACAAACTATATGAAGAGATCATGACAACAGTGAAACTCCACCCAGTGCTGGGAACAGTGCTGGGTGAATTTCTGAAATGCTTTTACCGCCGCCTTGTCGGCGGCAAGAACCCTGCTGGTCCAGGTCCAGGATGCCTGTACTTGGCAGGCATATTAATGTTCTCCTCTAGGAGCACTAATAAACAGTCCAGCAGCAGCAGCAGCAGATCCTCCCTGCATTAAGCCATGTTTTACAGAATTGCATGAGACTGTGCAAACCAACACTCCACTGCACCAGCACCTTTCAGCTTACTTATCCAGCACAGTTAGTTACTTAGGCTGTATAGTCTTGTTTGCGAGTGTATTGTCTGAGAATTATACAGACAAAAAATTTGCATGTTTAAATATATTTCATAGTGTTTAAGCAATTTAAAGCACTTTGTTTATAAGGTGTGTTTGGGAAGAACTGTATTATAGTGCAAGGATTTTTTTTAAAGTAAATGCAATAAAATTGGTCAGACAAACAATATACTGAAAAACTACACACGCTTTTCCACACGGGTAATGATCAGGGACCAGGAGATGGAGGGAGGAAAGGTTCATATGAAGGATTATGTCATTAGCCAGAATAAGATTGACATGCTTTAATGATCTTAAGGGTGGGATAACACATCACATTAAAAAAGATCTTTAGGGCAATAACTCAAACCTAATTTCCCAGAGACATATCACCCATTTTTACTCTAATTTCCATGCAAAAGCCATTTAAAATGTACAGCCAACATCCATCTGTTCCCTGATATGCTTTGTGTCAGACTACCATATCTGTTGACCTCCTGTTTGCCTGCAGGGCTTGGGTGATAACGCATTTTTGTGTTAGGAATATAAATAATATTTCATTTGTTAGATTGTCAAAAACATACATGTCATTTTATTATTTGTTGTGGCTTAGGGTTTCCCTAAAACCATGTAATAAACCCTGGGTCTCAGGAAGAGTATGCATGCTCTGGATCTGATGAAGAGATGCAATGAAAAAGTAATGAAAGACCACAAAAAGAGCCGAACTGGATCCCTGCTTCATTTCTGCTTTAAAAACATGCCATAAACATGTTGAATATATATCGTGCTCGGTCAGTAAGGGACAGGAGATGCACTGGCTTACTTCAGCTCAGGCTTATTAGGCTTCAGAGATGGTCCTGCATAGTTGTGTTCTTAAACGCACAAGGGTCACCAAAAATTTTGGTGAGTTGATAAAGTGATGTACATAAGCCAGCTATGAATGGCTCTGTAAAAGCAGCACAGAGAAACTACTCTGCACACATTACATTCAATACTGACTCAGGAGAGGGTTGCGTACAAATCGACATTTTTTTTGTGGAGTTTGCCTTACCCTACCTCAACTAATGCCATGTTAGGGAAACTGTAGCTGCCATTGCACTATACTAAAAACATTTAGCCATTTTCCTCTTTGTTTTACTTGTCTTTAGCCTGTATGATTTTGCCAATTCAACCGACTAATGACAAACTCTTACAATGACAGCTAACCACAGCATTTGCATTTTGCTGCTAGAAAATCACATTTGTTTCAAACACACTTGGAAAATTCTATTAAAGCTATTAATTGCATACTTTAGTTGCCTAGCAAGATCATCTACATATTTAGACAATATTCACAGCACCAAAATTGTGTACTGTACTATTGTACATTATTAAAACCATAAATTATTTTAGAACAGAAGTGTTTTCACATTTTTTTCTGCTCAGTTAACAATTAAACATCCTTGATGTCAGCATGGCTATTGTGAGTCTATGAAAGGAAGGATGGGCAGATCAATTAGCTCATAAATTCCCAGAGGACTATTTTCTTTTTAAAAAAAAAGCTTGTTTTTGTCTTAACCACTAATGATGAATTGATACTCCTCTAATCATGCCCAGGACATTGCTGTTGTACCCTTCAGAATGGTCCTTAACCTGTATGACACAGCAAGCATGCATCAGTACAAATGGGCAAAGCATAACCCAGAACAGCTTTATTAACTGTCCAGATGAGGACAAGGGCATCTGTTAAGCAATTAAAGACAGTGCAGTGGACCATTGCTGGAACATTTTGATTTCATCAAAATACATGGGAGGTAAAATAAATTGAAGACACTGAACCATGCCTTAAATTAGCAGTATGAAGACACAGAAGACAGAACCCTGTTACAACTCACCAGCATCTGGTCAACCTGGCTGTACTCATCTTAGAGCTTCTGTACTCAGTGAGACTACATCATCCTTTGATTTTCAAGCTCTTCTCAGTTTCAAGAAAGTAGCCAAAATGCAGCAAATTGCCTATTTTTGGATTTGTTCTGCTGTCCAGGTTGCGGAAGATGCAACCAGCTGAGACAATGGAGTTAATAGTTAAAGAAAAAAACTCACTTAGGATAGAGTGTCAAATGTCATCCGCTGGTCTTGTTTCCCTATAAAACCAGTAGCCTCTATTTCAGGTCTGCTGAGAGGACTGTGTGGAAGGACAGCGTCCTAGTCTGCCACTCCTGAGGGGTGGGGGTTGGGTACTGGCCTGTAGGCTGATGGCTAAGCTAATGAACCCTCAGATACTGGATTCCTCATTGACATGTTCATTACTCTATGCTGATTGAGCACCAACCCTAATTCAGAATCAAGAGCCTCGGGGTGAATAATGTCTTTTGTAGTGAAAAGCTTTTGGGAATTTGGGGGAAAAGTCTCCTGCGCATTCCTGCTGAACAGGTGTTCTTGAGGTGACAGGTGTTCAGAGGTGTTCTTGGCTCAAGCTGTAGAAGAAGCTATGTGTAATTTTATGCATGCTTCTATATTCCTTATGGGCAAGAGTAAAGTTTCAAGCTATTGAAACTATTGAAAACATTCATTGCTTCATAATACCACCAGTCAAAACCATCATTTACTAAATAATAATGATTATAATAAACTATTTTTATAGAACCCATAAAAGTAGCTTCTCAAAGCACTTTACAAGAAGAAGAAAGATAAAGAGTACATTAATGAACAAAAAAAGAGGTCTACAATAATAATCAGGATAATAAAAAATTAGAGTAATACAGCAGAAAACAAAACAATAACAAAAAAGTAAACAATCAATGTGAAAGAAAGGATGAAAGGGCACAAACAAATATATGTTGTACACTTGTGGGTCTAGAGCCTGGATTTAAAGATGCTTAAGAAGAAGATTCTCCAATATGCAGTTCACTCTCACCTGCAACTCGCTTCCTGTCTTTTCTCCAGTTGAACAAAGTCGGATGTTTTTTTTTCCCCATATCCTTGGGATTTAATTACTTTTTGGGATAAAATGGAGGGAGGAAATATCTCATTTCAAGTGCCATAATTTTAGGGAATTGTTTTTTTAAGCACAGACTCTGCATTCGACTTTTAGAGGTAGTGCCTAGTGGAGACATGAGGAAACAGTTTTACAAGGACTGTACATTTCTTCCTGACGAAACACCACCCCTAAAAACTGGGCATTGAGAACAGTCAGCCAGAAAGCCACTTGAGCCTCCAATCCAGCAGAGGGTTCTTTGCCAGTTTCGCTCAGTCTCCAGAGACACCACAGTGGTGTGATGTATCACTTTGTTTTATGATCAACACATTTAAAGTGTGAAGTTGTAGCCACTGGGTTCAATTCTTCCTTCCCACTCTTGTGGTGTCTAACTGCCTAGGGACCTCTCCGAGTGACAGCAATGCAATGCAATGCAATGCAATGCCCCTTCCCTTCCCTTCCCTTCCCTTCCCTTCCCTTCCCTTCCCTCCCCTCCTCCCGGATATAACTCACTGCGATGATGAATAGATCTAATTTACAGTCTGTTCCATTCTGCTAGTGAATTAGACCAACCTGAATCAGCTGTCTTTGCTCCAAGCTAATTGGTCACCCAATCAGTAGGTCTCACTTCAGCTTCTGCCAGGCCAAGGAAAAAAGCTGAGTGAAGCCTAGAAATGTAACTATTCAAAGGTTCATAGGTTCTAGTTCCTTTATGGAATTGCTCACCAGGCAAAAAACAATCGATTTTCCTTTTCCTCTGAGAAGCAGACAAAAACATAGTTATCAGGTACCAGGATATATCACATTATAGTCTTCTTCACCATCACTTTTAAATAGGGGGTGTGCTTCACTTACTCACCTGTAGTTCCTATCACGTGATCAACATTTGTAGAGTACTTGTGGTCTTTTTTGGAGGAGAAAGCTGTGAGAGTCTGCAGACACCAACGACTGTCTGGGCACATCGTGAGGAAGACAGGAGTCAATAATGAATGAATAGAGATGCGATCGTTTGTCTTGTTAGTGCCGTTTCCCAACTGTTGTCTCCCGGGTCTCATGATTGATGTGATGACAGCGATGCAACTGTCGCTGCATTCCCCAATTAGCCACCATGCTGCTATTTGTGATGCGGGTGTGCATTAACCACCAGCCCGTCTGCACCTCCGAGTGAATCTGCCTGTGACGGTTGATGCTCATCTGTGGGGGAGGTTGCCAGACAATTGGCACTGGTCCATCCCTGGCAGCTGGTGGCGCACACAGGCTGGACCCATCACCCATGTGGGATCACAACAAAAGGAGGGTTCAGTCATGCACCTGTCCTGCCTCTTGCATCTCCCCACCTCACCTGGACCAACCCATCCTTTAGCAAAGCCCCAGCCAAGTGACCATTACAACAGGCTGCAGAGACAGAACTGAATGGATTCATTCCTCTTCCCCTATGTGAGCACAGATCCACCCTGTTTGCTTTCATTTCATGATGATAAAAGGAAGAATGACACTTTTTTCTGTACCAGCTATAGCAGTGCTTTTGACTGCATTCAGCTGACAGCAGGAGAAGGCACATGCCGGACTGGGTGACATCCAGCTTCCCACACGGGGGATTGTGAGGGGGCCCCAGGGCAATTCCAGAGGGTAGCGATGCTCATGGCTGCCTGCTGGCCCAAGGATGGAGGTGAGGAAGGGAAGGGGTTTACAAGAACTATAGCCAGGCTAAGAGCAGTGAAGTGCCCTATCTTTCTGGACAGATGTTTTTTTTCTGCAGAGGAGGCAGAGCCAGAGGAGTCTGAGGCAAGAATAGGTCTGAGTTTTTGAGAGCCAGTATGAATCCTGGATGCAAAAACTACTAATTTCAACAGTACCACAAATATCTAATTAAGCTGTTGCTACCAAGTAAGGAGGTATAATAAAAAAACAGTGATTTCTGTGCTTGAAGGCTAAGAAAAACACTGCAATTTCCATTGTTTGCCTACACAAGGCTGGGTTTGCCCATGTTTTGCTCTGGCTTTTTTCATATGGAAAATTACATGTAAAGCACTTTGTGATTAAATACTTTAACGCTTTCTTGAAACTGAGAAGAGCTTGAAAAATCAAAGGATAATGTAGTCTCACTGAGTACAGAAATAAAGAGCAACTTTCATTGTGTCAACAGCTGGAAAACTGCACCACACCAATGGAAATGATTTAAATACAGCAACAGTGTACTCGTTTCAATCGTGATAACTTCAACTGGGTAACCTGTGCAGGTAATGAATTTGAAAAAAGAAAGTTGGGGAATCTTCTGTGGTTGAAGAATGCATTGTTTGTTTTGAATTAATTGTAAGGAAGGATTGTAGGAATTGTAAGGAATTTTTTTCTTTAAAAAATTGCAACATTATGTTCATTCTGTTAAGGAAGCCTGTATTCAGAAAAAAAAGTGTTAAACTGTATTATTTGTAAGCCAAAGGAAAGTTTGATTGCGTGGCCTCCGCAAATCACATTTTAGAGATAGCTTATTCATATCACAGATCCACACTGACGTATGACTGTTCAGTGAAAGAAAAACATTAAGAATCATCAAAAAATCATTTGCTGTAAAGGTCAGCTGAGTTGCAGAGGCATATGACTGTTGAACTTCAAGGGTTTTCTCTTCCATCTTCTATTGATATGTGCAAAGCAACTGGCCAGCAGTCAGCACATTAACTGAATTGAGAAACACAGTGAGGCTACCTTGCATTCAGCCTGGTAGACAGGAATTTACATAAAATTGTACTTTCACTACTTTATTTTGTGTCATTTTGGCACAGACACATTTCAAGAGTAAACAGATGTGTCAGAGACAATGAGGTGCACTGCAGCATCGTTGTATCTGTTTTCCCAAAAGTCAGTGCAATAGCTTCAGTCCTCTACTGTATGGAAAGTATTAGAAGTAGGTACCCATTACAGACTTCTCAAATTAAACATTCTATTAAAACATTTTTAAGAACAATATTGAAAACAACCTAATAACAATGGTTGCATCCCACATTAGCTAAGTGCAAACTGAATAAGTGGTTCCCTTTGTATGTTTTGTTTATACCTCCCAAGTCTTTGGAAGGAATTGCAGATGAGTCACTTGGACCCAAGTAAACTTATTCCCATGAAGCTTTAGGTCAGTATGCTCATCTTCTCAAATGTTTCCAGCAGATAACAGATTTGCACCATCTGGACTGCACGCTGGCTTTCAGAGATGGCTCCCACTGTCTCAAGATAGTCTTGGAGTTTGCCAGGCAATTGCCTTAGGGTCATATATCTCAATATAGAACAACAAATCCAAAAAAGATTGTTTTTTTACAATGTCTGAGGCCATCTATTATTATATCATTACAAATTTATTTAAGCATTTTCTTTAAAACACCCTAAATGTAATTAAAATTGAGCATGACGGTCAATGCAAGAGCAGAACATATTGAAAGGTCAGCACTCTCAAGAACCATTTCTGTCACCACAAACTTTACAATATTATTTTCAGAAGTACTTCTGACTTTGTGGAAAAAAACCCAATCTATATACATGTTTATATGGCTAACAACATGCCCTCTGTGATTTCAAAGGTCCATTAGGAGGATGTTTTTGAGCAGCAAACTGATGTTGGCTTGGTCCCAACTGAAATAGAAATGCTGCCTTTGATAGCTAGAGGACCAATCCTTTCCTATTTATTATTTATTACCTGTGTTTTTCTCTTTGCAAAAGCATTGCAAAATAATCAACAGTATTCTAGAACATGATTAATGATTATAATGTGATTAATATTATATATTAATGAAGTTCCCCACCCCTTGCCAAACTCAAGCCTGTTATGTCCCTGTGTGTTTTTTTTTTTGCATTTTGTTTCTCTCTCAATATTTTCAGGATTGGGATTGTTGTTGTTCATGAGATCAATTAAAAGGTAACAAGTGATGGGATTGAAGCTCCAGTGTGAACCAAGGGAGCCAATCAGTGTTGGAGTAGGAGCGGCCTGGCTCACATAAGGAGAATACTTAGAAGACTTCAAGCTTTTGATTCTGTATATGTAAAACAACCCTTTGTATTTAAGTATTGACTTTATGTTAAATCTTACATATATCCTGTTTTTCTCATGTCCTGTCTCTACCCTGTGAATACTCGGTGCATGTATAAGGAAACGTAACAGGTAAGAAGGTGTGCGCACATACACTTTCCACACGCAGGTGAACTACTGTTAGACACACTAGGTAAGAGGGTGGGTGCCAACCCTGTACTTCTGATTTTGGTAGGTTAGCTTGGTATAGACAGGTTTTTCTCTTTCTGTTGTTCATTTGCATAGCTATCTCTTTTGTTCATTTCTTTAGCACCATCCAGGCTTGTTTCCTTAGTAACACTTCCTTTTGTTATCCCATTGCCTATTCCTACATTCCATACTGTCTGGTGTGGATTCAATAAAAATGCTGCTAATTTGCAGCATATCCAGGCTGGCTGGTTTTTGTTTCATTGGCAGTTTGCTGGGTATCAGCATCATATACCCAAATGTTGACAGCAACATATGTTATTGACCCAAACCTTATCACCTAGACTTGGGCCAGGATTATAACAAAGCCTAGAAGAAACACACTGTTCATCACCCATATGAAAGCCACCTAGCCCCCCCCCCCCCACCTTGTGTTCATGTTTAGTACCGGAATCAGTCACAAGCCACTGGTGTTCAGAGGTAACATTTAACTGGTACCTCAAACTATGGAGGGCTTTGCAACCTGGCCACCAGCAGAGCTTCTATACATCCAAAAAGCCAATGGGATCCCACCACCACCACATTGTCCTTGGTCCTTTCAACTGCTGCTGCTTCAGAGTTCCACCTTCCATTCTTTGTTTTTCCTATATATTCAGGTGAGGTATCAGTGTGCACAGACAGATAGCAAAGCAGAAGCATTCCATCCCAGTTCTTTCACTTCAGGGTGTGTCTGGTCTGACCAACCATGAAGAGGAAGAAAGTAGACTTTAAAGTATATTGATGAAAGCAAAAACCAAGTTCTTCACAAAAACACTTAATTAACTGAAAATAAAAAAAGACCAAAAAACAAAGAACTCAACCTACCAATAGCTATCCCCTTAAACAAAACTCATTTTCTCACACAACATCAAACATCTCTTCCTTTGTGTCCCTCATTGCCTCATTTTAAAGCTCTTTAATTGGGCATCATTGGCTGTACCTGGTGGTCATTTTCTTGTGACAAGTTTCTCTCAGGATCCCTGCCTGCCAGGATCAATAAGGAGTCAACAGCTCATGCCACGCCATGTCATTGAGGAGGGCTTTACATTTCTTAAGTCCTTTTAGTGCTGAGGCCCTTCTGCAATACCACCCTCTAGCATGTATTACAACTCTTGAAGTTACCTTTAGGCTGTAAGCAAATTTACAGGACGGTTCAGATACTGCCATTATTCTTTCTGTTTTGTTAATTAACCCCCTTGTTAATTAATTTTTTATTAGCTTTTCTAGCACACATGATTTACAATTAGCACTAGCAATGCACAATGTTCAGGTACCACGGACACCTCCTGCACAGAGTTCCAGGTCATAAATGAAACCCCCACACTTCTCAGCAGAATGTGTCATGCAGTCACATAACTATGCAAGCAGGAAGGTTATGTACAGCTTTATTGGGGTCATTTTTGGGATAAGCACCAACGCTTGAACCGGTTTTTTTTATGACTTGTTTACTAATTTCTTCATCTGCCATTCTGGCTAATGCAGTTTTGGCTTTTGTGTTAGTCATTTCCCTAACACTGTCCTCCCAAAGTCACAACTGGATGAAGTGTGGTGTATCATTCCATCTAATTTCATGCCTCAGGTCTATGTGATCAAAACCCTTAAAGGACTGTTAGTCCCACCAAATTTGATTTGAGGAGCATATCTAGGCAGAGCAATTTAGCAAAGGTCTTAATATCAAAGGTTAATTCATTCAGCGGTGTTTTTCACAGAGATGGGGCAGGGCTGTTTCTGAAACAGGTGGTCAGTGACACAGGTAATTGAATGTATTTTGCTTTCCTCGAATGAATGCTGGGGGGAGGGTTGTGACTAAAGTCTGTAAAAACTAGAAATGGTAACAGTGAACTGTTATTTTCTCATTTGAACTGATTTCTAAAGTGTTTGGGCTCATCTAAAGCAGTCAAAATATTTTAACTAAAGTTTTGCTTCAGCATAAAAAAAAATTGAAAGGTTCCACACATCAACACTTGGAGCACGAGGTATTTCCTTTAAGATTTATNTTATTTTCTCATGTGAACTGATTTCTAAAGTGTTTGGGCTCATCTAAAGCAGTCAAAATATTTTAACTAAAGTTTTGCTTCAGCATAAAAAAAATTGAAAGGTTCCACACATCAACACTTGGAGCACGAGGTATTTCCTTTAAGATTTATAGATGGTGAGAATATTCAAATGCAAAAAAAGTGGTGATAGGGGTAGCCATAGGGAGGAATGGTATATTCATGTATTGCAGAGCTCCCATACCTAGGCCTGCCTGTTAACATATAAAACAATTGTTTAGTTGAGCTACTTAATCCATCATGATTTCTGTAAAACCCTATTCCTTCATACATGAGGTCTTGGGTAATATAACTTTTTTCCTACCTCCATATTTACATCTGATACATATGGGCTTTGGGCCAAAAAACATCCACTAAAATCTCCTCCAGAAAAAACACATTCCCGCTATTTTTTTTTTATTTTATACATTTTTTCTAGCAATTTAAAGCCTTCTTTTCATACGTACTGGGTAAAATGCATTTATGCTGTAAATGCTTTTCTCCAAAGAAACATACAAGGATTACTGTGTAGTATTTAGCAGAAACCTTTATCTAAGATGACTTACAATGCTATAAATGCCTAAATGTCAAGGTTGAGCAAAAAAATTCCATAAGATCATTCATACTTCCAAACATCAGAGCAATATGATCCATGTACACACACACTATGGCCAGTTCAAAGGCATCAGACACACTGAAAGGCGCATCTTTGGACTGTGAGAGGGTGCCCAGACAATCACAGGGAAACCATGCAAGTGGGTATCAAACCCATGTCCAGTTGCATCATCCAGGCACTGTGAGACACCAGGAATATCTGCTATACCACCTAAAATCTCAACTCCAGCAATCGCTGAAAATTAACTGGCAGGAGTTGGGAAAACGTCAATTTCCTGTTCAAAACTTGTTAGATAAAGGCCTTGTGATAAATTTACACTGTTGACTGATATTTTACATTCTCATTAACTGCATACTTGCATCGGGGAACTGGCCCTACAGGTACATAGATTATAGTACAACTATCTAGTATATAATGACATTAATACATGTATATTAACTTATGAATCTCTTATTTGTCTTTGTAAGGTGTCTAACTTTTAAAAATAGATTTGAATCTACAAATGTAGACTTTTTTTGCATCCTGGGTATCAAACAGCAGTTGGATATATCTTTTGATCTTTTTTTTTTTTTCCCCTTAAACAGATATGACTACTGATTCAAACAAGATGTGAGTGGTCACTTGGATTACATCTTTTGTTAAATCATTCTATAAAATTAAAGGTACACCTAAAATAATGTATTTAAAAGTGACACTTAAATTATTCTGCCTCAGCTGTTTCTGTCTGTTAACAGCTAATCAATCACTGATTCATTTGCCTAAAGTCCCTGCAGAAACACATGAACTTTTACTCAGAGCAACAGATCCCCTTAACCGCTGTAGCATTATCAGGCTTCACAAATAACTTGGGAGGCTCATTCATCTACTTGATTTATTAAAACTTTTGAAAGTTCACATAGACATCAAACATAATGGCAAGTCTTTCCTACCAAATAATGTTTCACACTCATTCATTAGGCCTACAATAACTCAAAAGAAAACTTGAGTCCACTTTCAATCCTCCATCCTGCCCCGGTACACAAGCCCTCTTCAGTCACCCTAGGGGGCCCTGAACCAACCCTGAAAACCAGTTTTACTACATGCCAGAACAACTGTGTAGTGCTGATCTAGAATAACACCTGTCAAAGGATGCTGCTTCCTGCATTTTATGTTCAAGGCTCTCAGTGCTGAAGAAAAGGTATTAAAGTCTTTGTGAAGAGTGAAATCTATAATGGAAATCCTGCCTTACATCCATTGATCAAGAGCCATGGCATTGATCCACAGTCTGCTGCTGTTTAGAAGAGTATTGATCACAGGTATCCCCTCCACTCAAAGTGAATCATATTCACTTGATTAGATTCAGCTGGCTGATCTCCAGCCTGAAATCAGTAGAGTGAGGTCACAGCTTTTGGATTTAAATTGGATTGTTTCAGCTATGTGAAATGCAGTTGAATCCATAGTGTTATCAACCCTTTTTGTATTGCATTGTGCCAGTGTTTGATGCTATTAGTAAGTGTCTATTGCATTTGTGGTTGACATGGAAGCTCAAATGAAGCCCTTTTTTAGATTAGGAGGACCTTACAGAACAATCCAGATGTATTTCAGAACTACAGTCATTCTCAAGGCTGGATGGTGACACTGGTCCCCTGTTAGTGCTGTCCGTGAGCTGGCATGTATACAATCAAAGGAGAAAGTTAACCAGACTGTGTTGGCAAGCTTATGCTGGAGCAATATGCTGTTTGAAAACGGTGAAGAAATTTAGAAAAAATTTTAAAAATTGGAAGGTGGCTATTGGCTGTGGGTAAGGAGCATATTTGTCATTGTAAAATATGCCTTTCAAGGGGAACACTCCCCCAAGTCAGAGGCGATGAATATCCACAACAAGCAAAACCGCCATATTGGTCGTTGCTCTTGTCACTTTCTTAAATTAGAGACACTAGGTCTCGCAGCAATGAATTCTTTAGAGTTGTTCCTGGTCTCCCCACCCTGCTCTGATGTGGAAGGACTAAAGAACAATGCTTCAGAGACATTGAGTAGGTAGGTGTTGCTCAGTGTTTGCTGTGGCTCTGTGTATCAAGCTGATTTCCCTACAACCAGAAGGCATAGGTACAAACAGGTTCTTAGTCTAAGAATTAGCAATGTAAATACATCCAGTGTTCATTCTGGTTGTGTAATTTTAGTTGCCCTTAGCATCTCCATCTGAGGCATTTTTTGCTTCTGCTTCCCTGTTACCTTCAGCCTCTGTTGTTATGCTCTGCTGTTATGTACGATCGTCTTGAAGTGTGATTGGCTGCAGCTGTCTGCAGAACCTTTTTAAAGCCCGCATGTGGCATATGGGCAATGTGGGCCTTGGGGACGAGTCATCGTGCATTCATAGGTGACAAATGGCTGTGAGGGTGAAATTTTGGTCTTTAGTCACCAAGACCCCTGTCCATTGCTGACTCAGATCCCAGTGCAGCTGGGATGAGGAAAAGAGAGGCCTTCAGAGATGGTATTAAAGCTGAGTTAATGAAGGGCTGTGTTTATGAATTGTTTATAGCTGTTTTCAGTCACCTATCACATCTTGACCTCCATGAAATCACTTCTTTCAGTCCCAGCCTGACTCCAGAACTAACTTTCAGTCAGTGAAGATAAGCCTGTGTGTGAATCACTGAGAGAATGCCAAACCCTAAAGTGTATCTAGTTGGCCTCATGATATTCCAGCAGGGGCTAAGCCTTAGAAGATGGCGATCAGAAACAGTTCTGCTTCTGAAAGGGTGCTGAATGTCATTTAACTTTTATTATTTCAATCAGGCCAGTAAATAATCTTAGATTAATATAAACAAACTCTGATGTAACAAACAAGAAACTAAGTCCATGTACTCAGCTAAATTTGCACTCATTTTTGTTAATAGCTTGTCTCTGTTAGGGTCACAGTAGTCCAACACCTTTCATGGAATCAATGGATACTAAACTAGGAAGGGTACAGCCTAACTTTACACACTACTAGCAAGTTTAAAATCAGCCATTGACCTGAAACACATCTTTGGACTGTAAGAAGAAACCCACACAGTGAATGTTTTGTAGCACATGGGCTGTGGGTTGTGACAAAATTATGAGCTACAGAGTTTATATTTATGTTCTTGTTATGATGCTAAAAAGCTGCCCTGGGAAATGTCACAAGAGAAGAGGACTGGCAAAACCAAAGTGGACCTGATTCCACAGTGCTGCAGAGTAAAATTTTTTCCTAACTATCAGTAGTCACAGGCTGTTTTGCTGCTGGGACATTTTGTCAAGTGGCTCTCGTTTTCTAGAAGGAGACATTGTGATGTGTGGGCCCGTGCCCGGGGACTAGTGTGTGGGTAGGTGTTCGTCTGCGTGTGTGTGGGTGGTTGAGCAGCTCAGTGAGTCAGATGCAATTCGGTGGGACTCTGTGTCCATTCTGCTCCTGAAGCCTTGGAGAGCACACTTTTACATTGTGAGCTGTAATATTTTCATTCCTGCTGCACAAGATTCTACCAAATGTTTCTACTCCACCCACATTTTTTAACTTGTTTATTTCTGTGACTGCAGGCCCTGTAAGGAATAAGACGAAGAGCCCCAGGTGCTGAACCCCTGCACAAACACTTAACCAAACTCAGGGTGATATAAGATCATATCTTTGATGCACTGACACTAAGAGATGTAGAAGAATGCTGCTCATGCTTTGTCAGAGGTGACTCCAAGGAGCAACAAGATTCCCCCCAACAAAAAGATCTCTGATAAATTGCTGTGTCTCAAAGCCCAGAATGAGGCAAAAGAAAATTATGAGATGTTGCTCTGTGTCCAGCTGAGCCCCAGTATCTGAGATGTTGCGTTATAGTGAAAGTATATGTAATTGAAACAAAAATCAGATGATTTCTGTACTTCATAGAGACAAACCCTTCCTATCACCACATGGACAATACGCTGACCTTTTCTTAACAGAATACTACAGTCATGCACAAGCTATAGGATTCAGTATATGAGAACTTGATGATGGCATCCATATGGTCTTCTTCACACTTGTAGTTTGGCTCGTACAGCGTTAAGTTCTGAATCTCAGGTATCATGGCCCCTGCTGGACTATCTGCAAGATGCCAACTTGAGTGTTAAAGCATTTGTATTGTTTTCACCAATATCTTTTGTTTTCACTGTTGTTTTGTATTCTTTTGTTTTGCTTTGCATTAGATGTGGAACTGATACATAAATATGTAACAGCTATGAAAGAGTCAACCACACACTGGTAAGCAAAAAGACCAGAGAGCAATTAAATAATGGAAACAGCCTTGTTATTTTGTTTTGTGATAACTAATGTTAACTTTTGAAACGATTGTGTGCATTTTAATAGTATTTCTTGATGTTGTAGCCTAAATGATCGTTGATCGGGAGCTTGGGAACACACGAAAATACTGGTGAAACCAACTGTAATCACATCTTGAACTGAGAAGAATTTGCCTTACAAAGGATATTCAGGAACAAGTTACCTTTATAAGATGGTGAAAGACTGTATACTGTTTATACATAAACCCAAAAAATGCATACAAGTTTGCACTGAACAAAAAAAGTCTTGGAACTTTCAATTTGTATTGAAAAAGAATTCATTTTAAAAAGCCACTTTAGTTTCTGTGGGCATCCCTACAAGCTTTTTTTTAGGATTTGTTAACTTGTAAGCAGTAATTACTAAGTAAAATAATTCGAAGAAAAACTAAGTCTATAGTATTGATTTGCATTTCCATGCTGGGAACCCTTACCTTTGTTTTCTTAATCATATCAATGACCTTGACTCTCCTCTGGGGCACCTCCCAGAATGAAGAAGGGGTTGGGTATTCTCACCATAGTATATCTTTGATGGGAGTGCCATTTACTGGTCTCTAAAATGAGTGATACTACAAAACTTTCAGTACTCAGCTGCAGGTTTAGTACCACCTTGGTTGGCATTGACTCAGATTTTCCTGTGTCTGGATGCAGTCTCAGAGGCTTCCTTCGTTCCCACTGGATATCTGCAGGTACTATGACTGTCTGTTTTGAATATCGGGAGAAGCTTTGAACAAAAAAGTCAAATGTGTTCCGCTTACCCTGTTTGTGCCTCTCCACACACCCAGGGTCTTGCTCAATAAACTTGGTATTCCCCATGACACCTATGATGGGAATAGCAATCTGTTTCTGCAGTAGATGGATTTCAGGAACCGGCTCCTTCAGGAACTTGAGAAAGATAAGGCCATTCTCAAAACTTCAACTGTGAGCTATTTTAATTTCTCAGACTGCATCCAAAACCGTCAGACTTGGGTCACAGGCCTGCAGCTCTGGTGCTCTTGTCTGATTGTGCTGTGAATTGCATTGCCTCTGTCTGCCCTATCTCAGAGTCCTGGATCCACTCTTAGACCCAGCTCTGGTGCAGATTTATTTCATCCCCTCTTGTTATGTCCTCTAAATAAAACATTTTTTCTAGTGTGTACATGTTCCTTTGTCTTGCATAGAATAAATACATTTATACAGAGGCGAACGAGAAGGCCTGTATACACATTAGTTTAAGTTTCCATTTTTCCTCAGTTAAGACTTTTAAGAAAAGATATCAGAAAGAGTTGTGGTTGAAGAGCTGAGCTTTTGAATAAAGCCTTGAGCCTGACATTGAGTAAAACTCTATTATAAGTGTAAGGCAAGACATAATTAAGGCATCCAGAGAATCAGTCATTTGGGCATCATGAAATCCTCCCATTATGTTTCTCCCTGTGATGATGAACTCCATTTGTTTCATTTTATCTGTATGTTTAATGTTTTCAGTTTTTATCTCCAGGTTTTCATTTAATTCCTTGGCACTTCTGATAGATTTTATTTGGTTGCTCTCTTGAGTTAAGACATAACGTGAAGGAGAAACCCATGCAGCCTTCATCATTTTCTGCAACATTCTTTAAATGTTTATTGCAGTTCCTTAGGTTTCATTTCAAGTTTTCATCACCACTTTTACATTACAGTTTTTTGCCGATTTTCGTTATCTTTAGTTTGCTGTACTTCAGGATTAAAACTGAAGTAGCAGCATCTCCCACCTCACCATTCAGTGCTGAGAGATGTTGTTCAAATGAGGAACAATATATAAATTTTTATCAATCATGACACAAACAGATAAAGTTTGTTATTTCACCATTCTGTCTCTCCTAGGGCTATATTTGCTGTTATGCATTTTGCTGAACACGTAGTGTGTAGGTTGTGCTGTGCTTGTATTACACACTGTGTATAACTGAGGTTGTTCGCCTGGCTGTGATTGACAGACTTTGGTGCTGCTCTGTATCAGAGTCACAGAAATTAACACAAATAAAGAGTCAACTGAAACATGACTCATTCAGCTAACTGCTCCACACCATTCCGTCCACACGCAGCAGTAAGAGCCGACTGCAGGTTTATGACATGGCGCTGTTTTAATGTCACATCATGTCTGCTTCTTAGCTCTCAGCCCTGTGCTCAGCTATTAACCCCATGTGAATGGCATTGTGTGTCTCTATGTACTACAAATATCAAATATATTAGCACAGCGGCATGTTTGAGCCCTCAGTTGTTCGGTGTGATGTGTGTTCTTTTGTATGGGTTTGTGCTGTGGACGTGCTGCGTATTCAGACTTCTGTTCTGTAGAGAACACTGTTTAAAAACCATGATACTCTGTGACAAACTAGCTATTTACTGGAGGTTCAAGGCCTGCTTCATGAAACGGATGAAGAAAAAAGGAAGGCAGAAAAAAGGAAATGGGGGATAAAATCTGGAAATACTGGCAGTATTACATTTGGATATAATTCTTCTACAGTCTCCAAACTGCTACTGATTAAGTGAAATTAACAGATAATGGGTGCAGCCTTTGGTTGGTTGATTCCTATATGCATTCCTGTTCATCTTACTTGGGGTCCTTTCCTCTGAGTGGGATGCGCACAGATAAAATCACATGTTCACATGCGTGCAGAGACACACACACACACACACAGTAGGGAAGAGCATTTATGGAGCTAGTTTAGTGGCACGTTTGAATGTTTTGGAAGCTGAGTGATTCTTAGTCACAGTTTCCTCAGATGGCAGTGACTGTTGGTGTTAGGAGAAGAACAATCTTCTGTCATTTTTTCACAGTTATATCAAAGCTGGCTTACAGTCCTGGCTTTTGCTCAGCATGCAAGTTCTTAGCACGTAAAAGCTTGAAATATTATGATTATTTTTTCTGTGAATGGAAAATACCCAATAGAACTGAAATAAAAATAAAACTGGGAAAAGAAACCCAGTGTATCAGTCTGAGGCTCCACCCATCTCTCACAATACACTCTATACAGCTCCAGGTCCAGCTCACAGTTATAATCTACCTAGAGTTGTACAACTGCCTCCTGTCTGGCCTTTCAGCCTGTGACAGCCATCCTGTTCAACTGATCCTTTTCTGGTGGAAAGAGTCATGTCTGATTTGCTCACATGTTACCCATGTATCTCCCTCCATTGGTTTTCCTGTAGCTGCCTGTTTCAAGCTTAGGACTCTGGTGAAGGATCTGCTCCCTGATAGCTACAGAACCTGATCACTTGCTCTTCCTCAGCCACACTGCTATGCTCATCCACATCTTGCTACTTGTTGGTCCCACTAACAAGGGGTCCAAAAAGCCTGTAGGTTCTTGGTTGTGGCTCTAATTTGGTCCAGTGAGCTCCTTCTCATAGAACTGCTGAATCCCTCTTAAAATTCACAAACTGTCTCAAAATGCACCTCTTTCAGACCTAATTCTCTCTTAATTTCCTGACTTATCCATAAACTTCCATTGCATCATCTGTCACAATCACCTTTGTATTTCCTACCAATTCTGTATGCAGCTATGTGTGTTGTCTGGCAGCAAAATGACAATAATGGAAAAACTGACTGTGCTTTGTAAACTGTGTGTCTGAGTCTATTATGTTGTTGTTATACCTGGAAATTCTTCTTCTGTGGTGAAATGCACATTTATTTATTCTGAGTTTTATATCGCTTTGCTAAATGAATACATTTAAAGGTAAAGGTATGGAAATAATTAGATTTCCTAACCAGGCTACGGGTGTTCAAGATGTCCAACCCCTAATGCACCTGTTACTTTTTTTGTGTCTGGCTTCTTACCTTCTCAGATGCATACACCCCTCATCAGCTTGTGCTGTCTCGGTGGCATCTCTGTGGTCACCCCTCCCCCCTCCATCTGCTCTCTTCCTAAGCAGCCTCCAAGGTTGCCCCAGGATCTGACTCGCTCCTCTCGTCACTTCGAGAAGCAGCAGGAAGCAATTATTTTCCAGGGCTCCTTTCCCTCCAAGCACAACAGATTAGTCATGCAGGATGTCACTTCTGAATTAGATGTGTGCCTAAGATACTCCACGCAGCGCACACAACACAGGCAGAGCCTTTGAGAGATTTCCCGTTCCGCTAACAGCCATAAATGATTGACTAATAGAAGTAACGGAGGAAAAAAACAAGCTCAGTTATGCAGAAATTATCGCCAGGGGGTTGATTGGTTGAGTTAAGAAGCCAAACTCAGTTCCTCCTACCATGGACACAACTCTCCATGTCATCCAGGGCTCTTCAGCAAATGTCTCCCAGTCGCGAGATTAAGCTGTGGGTGCTAAAACTTCCAAGACCAGAACAGCAGCCTTTTCTCAGGACATCTTTGTTTCATTACGTCAAATATGTCAAAGTCCTTGTGTTGTGTTACACAGCTGTATTTAAATAGCCACCCATTACCATGAATTTTGTACACTCTGTGCACATCCCTGTCCAGTAATTCCTCTGTATTAAAATCTAATTTGTCCTCAAAAATGCTTCAGATACTGAATTTTTCAGAGAACGCGTGTCTGTTTGTCGTTATTTTAAAAGGGTGGAAATAAATAAATAATGCCTTCCCGGCCCAGGAGAAAACATGTGCATAACTATCAACCCCTGACTTCAGCCTGATAAACACTATAAACAACAGTTACCTTATTAGAAAACACTTAATGCTGTCAATAATTTGCATGTTTATACTGTGCGGTACAATATGTACAGTACAGGACATTTCACATGTTAGCCCCCCAGTGTCATTGCATTACACATGGGAGATGAGAGGATGCATGTGCAAGGTTCACAGCAGAAGTTTAGTCTTATGAGATGTTGAATAAATGAATAAAGACATGTGTCAAAGTAACCCACTGCATCCACCTCTTTCTTTCACATAAAAACTGGCATTTAATCAAATAGGCTTATTTTTTTTGCATTAAATGAGCAATAAATGTTGTGATGCAATGCAAATGTGTTCAGGAAAAATAAAACAGGTGGAAACAGCTGATAACACCCATGCGGTACATCTGGCTTCAGAGAAATTCATAATGGTAAACAATAGAGTTTATTAAAATACAGATACAGTATAATTTTATTACTGTACACTGAACAGAACTGTACAGTAATTATTTATGGATTCTTTAGATTTATTTTGATTTTTACTCTCGTATTCATTTTTCATTTTGGATAAACTTCACATAAAAATTTGTTATAGCAAAAGTTTCCATTTGGATACTGATATATATTAATATTATATATTATTTATTATTAAAGTGCCAACGTAGTGAAAAATTGGGTATAAAGAGTTCAATACTGAGGAATTGCTGCATATATTTAGCTGTATAAGAGCATTTGCTAAAATAGGATCCGTTGTTAGGATGTTGGAGCTTGGTTGAAGGAAGTTTCCCAGGCATTTAAATTGAGCAATATAATAACTGTCTGACCTCCAGCAGCTCTTATCACACACACACGAGTCCCAAACAGATTCCTATTTATTGTTCTTTCAGAGCTGTGCTGAGTTTCTGCATGAAACTGCATTCTGCATGGCTCCAAATAATGTCGTTTGGGAATTAGTTGTTCACTTTTGGAAGATGCTGGCAAAATATGTTATTTTATGCTTCAAGGGAAGTTAATTTAGCCCAAAAATGCAATATAGCAAAATATTTCCAAATTCTAAATTCATTGTTGGTACTCGTAATTGAAAAATGAATTTGGGTCAATAACTAGTCTGTTTAGTATTAAGCTGGGTATTGTTTAACAAAACTGTACTATTTATAATTATCAATTTTTTTCTCTACTACTTTTGTAAATGTTCCAAATGATTTTTTTTCTTCCACACAGTAAAAGATTCTATTGTCACTCATTGGCCTCCTTACGTACTTTGGGAGCCCAAGTGCTTGGGTAACATGGGGAACAGATGTTTCTGTATCATAATCAACCAAAGTAATATCCACATTCTCACCTATTTTTCCTCTAGAGACTTAAAGGATCACAAAGGGGGTGTTTCTCTTATAAACACTTTAGCAGAATCCCATTCCACACACAGACTTACCTTCATACACGGGCAGAATCTTGTTGATTGATTATGTAAGCATGTTAGCAATGCCCAATTCCCTCTGTGGCCCATTTCCCAGTGCTACCTGCTTTCAGGAGGAATTTCCGTGTCAGCTTAACCTCCACTGTGCAGTCGCCAGACCCACACATGTCAGAGGCCTTTTATCCTACCCTGTTGCCATCTACATGCAGGAGAAAACTTGCAACCTACCTCCATGCTCTCCATAATGTGATCTTGCATTTACATCAGAGATTTCCCCCCTGCCTTGCATCTAGATCTTGTCAGAGAGACATCTGAAGTGAGGGTAGGGAAGTCAGATTTTGCTGGTGCACAGTTCTGCATGAATACTGCCCATTTGTTTTTTGAAAATAGAATGAAAGGCAGGGTTGCCCAGTGGGAATGAGACCATCCATGAGCCTTGCCCAATGCCTCCCCCACATCCTGTCCCCACTGAAATCATAGCAGTTAGAGGTTGGAGAATAAAATTGTAGATAATAATTATTGTCTGAATACTGTTCAACTTAATTATCATATCTACTCTATGAATATACAGTAGACTAGACATATATTGAATATATATTGCTCAGACAGCATTTCCATCCAAAGCAAATCACAACTTTTGATGTGTGTACCTGAGGTTTTCAAATGACACTGGTACATTCATGTTTCATCCAGTTATTCTTGTCTTTCATTTGTGCTTGTAAAATTCTATCCACTTTCACACATGGCAACTAGACAACTTCAATTAGAAATTTACAATTCAAGCAATGATATTGCATTTGAATTAACTGTTGTTATTTTTCTCAATTTGCCATTTCCCTGTAAATGTGAATGAATTATCATTATTGGGTGGTTCCATTTTCCTCAGCGCCTATATTGCTCCAGTGATTCACACACACACACACACACACACAATCACCGCGGCTACTGAACCTGCCTCTGAATATTTGAGTATTTCTTTCTGATATATATGCCATCTTTAGAATGGAAAAACAGTTATTTTGGAAATTCATTCTGTGCATTAGGCATTGGGCCAGGTGCAATGGTAAAAGACGAAATCTAAAACATGAAGTCTAGTTATATTGAAATTAACAAACTTGTCTTTTGTTTATAAGTGTACACCCATACCCAGGTATCCAAGTGTAATTGGTTCCTAGAAATCGCTCACATTTCTAAACATCCAGTCTTGCCTTTATCTAATATATAAGGTAACTACTAATTTTCTCTTCAAATTTTGAAAGGGAAAAAAAACACGTTGCCAAACACAACTGGCAGCCTGTATTTTTGTGTAGACTGAAGGAATAATCTAGGAAAGGAGCACTTGTACAGTGACTGTGAAACACTTTCTTTTGGATTTGGACTGAAGCTTCATCTTTCCAGAAGCTATTTTTCTACCAAAGTTGTCTTTGTCTGATCCCTGCCACAACGAAATTCTTCCATGAACTCTTAAACTCTGAACTTCTGTTCCAGCAGAGAAACTAGCCAGCCAGAAAAAAATACTCCGTTGAAACTATCAAGTTTTCTTTCACTTCATTACATAGTTTTGATGTAAAGAGAAAGTGTTTGTATAATTTTTCCTGAGTAGGAAAGCTGTGGCTCAAAGAATAAAGGCATACAACAGGATTCTTTTGTTTTGGATCTGTACTAAAGCCAAGACCAGTGTGATTTTTCAGTATGATTTTAAAATATACCGTGGCCAAAACGTCCAAGTAGCCACAAGACATGGGCAGGAATCTTGCAGTTAATGGTTCAAGTCCCAAGTGTCTGGACACGGAGAGAAAATGATGAGGTACCACTGTTTTCGGTCATGCTTTAATTGAATACATACATACTTAACAAATGGCTTTGACAGCTATGATATGCAGAACGGCAAGCTGGTGGATGTCTTCAGGACAGCAAGGTACACAGGAATATCAGAGACACATCTACTTGCCATAATGAACACAGTCATGGGCATTTTAAGGGGCATCTTACTTACCAAACATGTGGCATTAAAGCAATGCACATATTCATAGCCATAGACTGGTCTTCCATTCTAATACAGCAACATATATTATTTTTAGCCATTTTTCTGAAATTGTTGTTTTTTTGTTTCATGTTGCACAAATAATTTGCTGATTAGAATTTAGAAATAGGATGACAGAGCTATGAATAGGACTGGGTGACAACTGTGAATGTGTTCAGGGGATATTGTGTCACCTCATTATTCTTTCTTATACCTGTTTTATCTGTTCTATTGTCTTAATCTGCTGTTCGGCGCCCTGAGTCACTGTGTGAGAAGGAGCACTGAAAAAATAAATTAAACTGAACTGAATTGAATTAAGAATGCTGATTGAGGGAAAGGAATTAAAACAATACAAATGAAGAAATAATCTGATGCTGGTCACATCAAATGCCTCAAAATAACACGTGATAAGGATTTCTTTTGTATCGCTATACATTTGAAATGTATGCAGCTTTATGATGCTACAAACACAAGATAAGAATTCTACACAGTTCGCTGACTTAAAATAATTACATCATATTACAATACTTTTTTTGATTTTATCATTTTTGTTTTACACTGGAAGATTATTTTTAAACTTTTTTCATATATTTATCCATAAATTGTATTTTCTTCACTTACATTATTAGCTACCAGTAAAATGCAGCCACACAAAGGAATAATATGGAACTGTATTAATTCAATTTACTTCCACAGTTTGTGTTTCTGAGGGTGATTATTAACAAGAAGACGAATATTTGCGTATGAGTGGTCCTCTTTAGTAAGCAACATTATGAAGGAGTTTCTGGCAGAAGATGTATTTGTTTTTAGCTATTTAAACTAGCTTTCAGTTGAAATTTTAATGCATTGTGAAGTTAATACTGTGCTAAAATGCAAGGTCTTATGTGATACTTTTTTCTAATTATACCTATCGCTAAGTTTCACAGAAACAAAAGCATCAATAAATCAAAGGACGTTTGTATTATGCAGCTTTTCTTGATACTGAATGTGCATGTGTACTACATGAATGTGCTATTCAGCTACAGGAAACCATTATTAATGGTCATAATCCAGAAGGACCCACAATGAACTTGAGCAAGGTGCTAATCTGCATCAGTTTAAAAAAAATACTGAGCTGTGTAATTTTTTTGACAAAACAGTCGGCTAAACCAACGTATAACTTTCTGCATTAGCAGTAGAAGCAACTTATGAACTTATAAACGGAGCATGAGCAGACCTCCAGTCCCAGCTGTGTCCCAAAAGGGAGCAGCTAATGTACACAGCTGCTGTTTCACTGGTAGCTGAGACTGGATACATGATAGAAACAAAAATGCTAAACTCCATGTCTCAAGCATTACTTGCTTGTTGAAGGTGGTGTCATCAAGTTTCCATCTTGAAGGTGAAGAAAAATTTGCCCCGAGCAACATTGTTTTCAGGAACAGATCTTCTGTTGCCGGCTTAAAAACGTTACAGTCACTGAAAATCAAAATAAGGTCGCTACCTTTGAGAAACAGAAGTTTACTGGGGTTATTCAAACAAAGGTCTTCAAAGCCTGCAGAATAGCACAAGGCTTCTTGATCCCTCACCCAGGAACACATACAGAGACCTTGGGCAACGGTCATCACCAGCAAATCCACAAACGATCGCTGAACACCTACTTCTTTGGCCACCAGGCATGACAAGGTACCTGACTGTTTCGCTACCTAAGTTTTAAACAAGATCTTATTAACAATGTCTATCCATTAAACAGCCTGGCCAAGTCTTTGGTTTGTCACTTTCACACTTTAGCGATAACTAAAACCTGTTTTCCTTTTTATAACTGACCACATCTTAAAAGTCTGCAACGGACTGGGGTCCTATTCTGAGGCAGTTTCATAGCTAGATCCCCAAGGTTTCCAGGACAGGCTCCAAACTGCCTTGACCCTGACCTGCACCAAGCAGTTACTAATAATGGATGCATAAATGGAACACAATAAACATCCCTTCCTGCCAGAAACTTTTCACCAGAGCTATTTTTTTCATGACTGGCAGCTTGAACACAGATTGTCACAAGTGCTGTGCTTGAGTGTTATGTCCGGAACAGTTTTTGTGCATTTAAATTATGTTAATGTTGTCTAACATATTATGCTAACCTTCAATGTACGTTTCACGATGACAGGTCTCTATCGCAGACGATTGTCAGCAAGTTTGCTCATCAATCTTGAAGATTATGTGGCTGTCTTCTAAATTTCAACCTTTTTTTTCTTTTTCTGAAAAACTTTCTGACCCATCTGTTGAGCCTCATTGAAATCTCTTGTCCCTCCAGGACTCTGTAGGTTTTTCCAGACAGTGTGTACAGCAAGGTGAAAAGGCCTCAGAGGGTCTTTCAGCTCTCCCTGCCAGGGGTTACTCTGTCTAACAGGCCTCTGTGTGGAAGACGCCCAATCTTCTTCAAAGAGCTCAACGGGTAGGGTTCTGCCAGCATGGAGGTGAGCTTGGCATCTGTATGCAGGAGCTAAACAAACAGTGACAGGCAGGCAAAATTGGAGGTTTGCGATGAATAATAATTCCTGTACAGCTCTTGAAGTTACCTTTGGTTACCTGTCAGAATGCGTCATTTTCTCAACTGGTCAAAAAAAAAAAAATCATAAAATTAAAAAAATTTGTTAAATACACTATTTGATATCCTAAGAAATCAGTGTTTTTTTGTAAGTGACAAAGACTCTCCTCAAATCGGTTGAGCTTATTTCAAGGGGATGCTTTGATGTTTTGACATGAGTGGGTAGCTAAAAGAAGCTGGGAGCGGCAACACCCAGCCGAAAAAAAAGGCGTCCAGGGGCAGCACTATGAAAGACAGAGGTCACCCCTCCCCTTCTTAGCCACAGTCGTCGGCAGACAAACCACCGAGGGACCTTGAGACAGACGCTCAGAGGAGCAAAGAACAATGAGCTGTGTCGTCCTCCAGCAGGGGAAGGAAAAGCGTTGCCAAGCAGCAGACTGTGACGCTGCCCCACAGTCCAGTGGGGTGGGTAGGCGGCGGCTCCACTTGTGTTGGTGTTTACCTTGTCAGAGAGGTTCCAGCACATGCAGCGATCTCTCTCAGGCTGGCTATCCACAGCTGATCACCCCAGTTACCTCGCTCTGGCCATTTGCGGTGAGCTGTTAGTAACCCAGTCTCTTGTTTCCGCCCATGGTTGTGGAATCATTGTTCTGCGACTCAGGCAGGGAAAGTGGTGACTCATCTCCTTGCTTTCACCTCTTGGCTCTCGGTGTCGCTTCACCTCATTAGTATTCTGCATACAGTAGACCTTCCAACACATACAAATCATACAAAAAAAACCATTGATAAATTAGTCTACATACATCCATGATGCTGCGTCTAAAAATTCATGCAAAAACTTAACTCCTTTAAATAGACATATATATTTATGCATTTATATATTTATATATTATGGTAGATGCTTTTTTCCAAAATTACAAGCCAGTCTTAGTGAAAATTAAGTGTATTCCAACTGACTTTATCATTGTATTCGTTATGAAGTTTTTGCATTATTTACATTTTCAGCCAATGCTTTTCTCCAAAGTGACTCACGATGATTTGTTCACATAAGCTGAGGGCTAATTTGTTATTGGACCAATATGTAGGAGGAAGGACTCCAACCCGGGTGCTTTGACTGCTACCTTAATCTAAAGTTTTACAATTTACATCCGTATGAATTCTCCAAAAACATTACTCTCAGACATGTAAAATAGTGATGAAAATAAACATGACATTTCAATCATCAGAGTTCCCATGCTCTAAACTTGGCTGTTCTATAAGTGAATTAAACCTTCCCACCCTTGCAGGTAGCTGTTAGGAAATAAGGGTACCCTATACAGTAAAGCTCAATTTGCATCTTGGCTTTATAATGGGCATTATAAACTTAAGATACATGTTTGTCAATAAATTACTATGCAATTATACGTGGGGATTCCAGATTACCTGTTATGGGGGACTAGTTGAGACAGTAAATTCCTGGCCTCACTACTAGATGAAACAATACTTTTCAAAAATCATTACCATGCTATATTAACTGTATGAAATGAGTATGCGTTTTTATAACTGGCAATGTTTTCAAATGACTACTGCATCCTTTTTTGGCCAGAAACCAGTATGGAGCAGCTAATGGAAACCATGGCATACTGCTAGGCACAGCCATCCTCCTGGACCACACCGTTCTGGTTCTCCATGGTAAATATATACTCCCTCCCTTCTTTGGGGAGTCACACACATGCTGAATTTCAGATCGCAAGGGTGCCGCCCGCATTGCAGTACCCAAACATCTGTAGTAATGAATGGATGAATATGCAAAGGTGGAATAGAGTATTCACTATGCAGGGAAAAAGAGGAGAGAAGCACAGATGAGGAAACCCCTCCCCCTCGCTCTCTCAGCCTCTCTCCCGTAGTCTCTCTCTCTCTTTCTCTCTATTCTATACCAGCCTTTTGACAAGCAAATAGAAACCTCATTATTCTAATTGTAATCTATTGTCCAAATATAACACCATAGCTGTACGGCACCTCTCTGCACTCATGCTCCGGGGGTTAATTTAATTCCTCGCATCCCAACATAGGTCAGATAATGTCAAAACAATACACAATCAGGATCACAGTTTACAGTCAGCAAGCTCCAAACCTGTATGCTTCTAGACTTTCCATGCACCGCAGCAGATGCTAACATTGACTGAATGGTGAATTTGCAGTCAGACATTTGCAAAGAGGGTTTTGGGGAATTTAAATGGTGGCCTCAAAGGAGACTTGGATGAGAGGAGGTCTGCCGCATGACCGGTTTTTCTCCACGTTTAGGACTGAGATGCTGGATGCAGCACTTCTGTGAATCCTAATGGAGGCAAAGACATATTCCTCGAGTGTTTCCTAGGAATCTGTCCAAGCGCGTGTTTTCTTCAGCTTCTAAGTTTATGGCTCCTTCCTGCTTCTGTTATCAGCACAGAGCCGGCCTACTGGAAGAGATGGAGCAGATGGACAGGGGATGTGCGGGATGCAGAGACAGCTGGTCTGTTACTCCTGCCAAGCCCAGCCAATTGGGAGCAAGAGGAGGACAACCTTCTTGCACCCCAGGCACTGTGTCAGTAGTTTCTCCTGGAAAACAGGGCCGACTCAATTAGAGGCAAGGTCACTATTTCATGTTCACTTTTAATATGGGAAATCTTTTCATAAGATATTTTTATAGCTGTCAGAAACTGCAAGCAAACCACCTCACAGGGGGCCACAGCATCTGTCAAGAGCTGACACAGGGTTGCAATTCCACATGCGTCTGTGCCTCAGCGTGTGCATTTCTAGGGAACAAAACCAGTCTTCTGAATACCCCACAAACTCACAGGAGGCCCTTACTTTAAAATGTTTTGTAAGACTGTCAAGAGTGTAGTCCCAAATTTGAAGAGCATCCATGAAAAACAAACTTAGATGTCAATCCATTTGTCTTACTTCTGTATTTAACACACTGGATTTCACTGCAAAATGACGTGATTTTTTTGCACGGCATTCCAGGAAATGTACTCCCTATATCTTCAAACTGCTTGTTTGTGTTTCACTAATAATGATAAGAAATAGAACAATTATTAACAACTCTACTCAGGGACAGTAGGTGGTGTAGTGGTTAGTGCTGCTGCCTGTCAAATGGCCTGAGTTTAAACTCTCGCTTCTGCTGTAGCACCCTTGAGCAAGGAACTTACCCACACAGCTCCAGTAAAAATTACCCCACTATGCAAATGAATGAATCATCATAAGGCGCTTTACATGGTGTAAGAATGCTAGAACAGTGTCAACTAAGTAAGCATAGTACATATGTATGCTTATAGAATGTATAGAAATGCACCTGATTTCATTTCCTTCTTTTCTGACCTCTTTTGCACAACTTGAATTGATCATGTGAGTAAAGTATAGCTGCATCTTTAATAAATCACATATCCTGACCACCCTTTTTGTGCTGCTGTTACATCTCAGCAAAGATGTTATTTTTTCCTAGTGCACCTCCTTGAACTGAGACCTTCCAGCAATCAGACTGGCAGGTTCTTTCTGGGCTATTAAGCACGGAACACTCCTGCTCCACCCCCCAGCGCAGGTGTAACAGCAGCATCTCTGGGAGCCCTCTGAACCCCTGGCATTTCCTCACTCCGCAGCCCTGCTCATTAAGGCCCTCGCTTGACCCCCGAAAAGGCAGCTGCGTACTTTATCCTGAAGCACGTCAGTCCAGAAAGCCAGTCAACGGTCACCGAATCTTCTGAATATGAGGGCTCATACTAGTCCTTAAATCTGCCCTCGAACCAAACACACGGACAGTGAGGAGAAATGTGTCTGTGCCAGTGCATGGAGAACATCCCCACGGAGTGGAGAACACAGACTTCTGAAATTCCTAGCATGTGCAAGACTGGTGGGGATGGCGGCCTGAAGAACAGTGAGGCATCGCAGTCATCCAAACGGAAATGGAAGCAAAGTACAAGCTGAAAGGTTAAGTGAGGTCAAGTGGGGTTTCTGAATTTTTTACACCATGACCCCTGTAACCCCTGTGCTGCTTACGTTAGAATGGAAAATTGTTTGTAAGAACAAAATGATGAATAAACATTGGGCAAAGATCCCCCCATGAAGCAGGTCTTCAACAGTTATCAGTACTATTTAAATACACAGTGATGAGATGTGACATTGCTGCAAATATAGTCAGAGCACAGTCAGAGCAACAGGTTATCGTGAAACTGTAGGAAAATTCACTGTCAGAGTCTCTCCTGCATTTAGTATTATCAGTTAGCTCACTTCAAAATTATGTTTTTAAATCTACTGACATTTTAATAAGTTTTTTATACTTTCAAGTTGTTAAAAAATGGCATTCTTCCACCTGAAAGTAGCTTGTTTTTGTTTGGTTATAAAATCCATCAGTTGCCAAATGTTAGTTTTACATTTCTAAATTGTTTTGTATTCAGGGATTTTTTAAAATATTTGAAATGCACTTTTCTACGATTTAAATACCGCACAATTTATACATCTTTCTTATAATTATTCTAGCTTGTTTTTGTTGGAATCTTGTTGAAATCAGCTGGGATGTGTTCAGTGTACTGCCCTAAAATGTGCAAAGTGTGCAGTACCGCACAGTTTCTTCTTAAAACTCAACACATTTATGTACAAAGTAAACAAAATAATATCTCATGTGTATTCATCTTTTTAGGTGCAGGTTCAAAATTAGGATCAGTCTGTGTGGAGTTTGCTCGTTCTCCAAGTCTGTGTGGGTTTCCTACCACAGTCTAAAGATGTGTTTCAGCTAACTGGAAGCTCTAAGTTAGCTGTAGTCTGTGACTGCATATGTATCCAGCTACCCTGTAACAGTCTGTGTCTTGTCTACATTGTAGCCTTGACCAAGACAAGTGGTTAAAGAAAATGGATGGATGAGTGGAATTAGTCAACAGCTACACCGTGGAGCTAACAGGAAAAATGCTGATAAAGCGATTATTACCATTAGATAAATATGCTGCAACATGCAAACCTTTGACAGCTGCTGTCAGCCTGGGAACTGTATGAAAAGCTGGGAAAACAAAAGAAAATCTTTCAAGTTACCATAGAGAACTTCAATTATTTACTCCCTTGACACTCGGTTAGATTTGTCTGTGTTAACTGTGCACGGCAACATTCTGCACAAAGACGTTTATTCAACCACAGCATCTCCTTATCACTCTGCTGTAATAAACAGCCTTTAAACTCTGTTTTAGATATTATCAGGATGGAGCACAAAGGCTAAAAGAAGCCATCAGATTTTATTTAGATTACACACAAATTGTACAAAAAAAGCAGTTCTACACTCCAGAATGTGCAGTGGCAAGCAGAGTCTGGACACATTGTAGGCCAAAAAGTGCCTCTTTAATAACATGGTAATGACATTTTTCATTTTTGTTTGTTGAAGGATCAAACCATTATCACATGGATTCATGTCCTAGCTTTGTTATGCAGCCTTACCAGCACTATTACAAAGGCACTATCACCACTGTTACATGTTTAACTACCTCTCTTAAGCAGACTCTTAGTTCCGGTCAGTGGGCAATTTGTTATCACGCTTCTATTTGGAGAGATAAGTCCTTGCGCTTGTCTGATCTGACTGGGCTGGGTTTCTTGGGATCAGTCTGTGCTACTCAGTCTCCTCACATTGCAGCTTGGCCATGTCAACAAGTTTCTCCTCCCTGGTGGGATGACAAGGCACCTCCTCCACACCCAACACAGGTCCACATGGCTGAGTGCGGCAGACCCCTGTGCCCAAGGCCATTGTCAATTTCCACACTCCAGTGAACAGATCTTTGCATTCTCCAGTTTCAACCTTTTTGCTTGATGTTCATCAGATGCACGGTAGGATATGCTGAAACCTACAAAGGTGTCCCCAGTGACCAGTGCGCAGTGCCATTCATCACTTGGTAAAAGGGGGTCTGAAGGACAGGGTAGAACGTGGAAAACATAAGAACTGTATCGAGTGCTTGATATTTAAGTAGCTTTTTATGTCAGTAAAGGTAAACCACAGCATGATATATGATGTGATGCTGGGAGACTTCAGCACCTAGGACAGCGTCATCCTCCAGCTAGCTTCAGTCACCTGCTGGGCCTCCTTAAGAAAGACATCAGAACACATGGGTTGTCTGTTACAGACCCATTTCTGTACTATAACATGTGTGATGTAGTTTATGATCCTCACAAAAAGAAATACAGTCCGTCCCCTGCTTACATAAGTTTTTGGAACCTACAGATAAACATATAAGTTCATTACTCAAAAAATTTCATTAGGGAAACATGACACAAATCGGCTAGGGGTTCATCATCAATTCCATATGCAGAAACTTCTGTAATGCACTCTGCCAAAAATGGTGGTATTGAACTGTGACCTAACTTTGTGACCTACTGGTGAAAATCACTGCTGTTTACTGTTTGCTGTGGGTTGCACTGGGAGAAATAGCATCTGCTAAATGAACAAAAGTAATGTAGATATTTGCAACCTAACAGCTCTGAGGGGAGGGAGGCAACATCAGGGTTTTTCAGATAGGAACAGAGTGACTCTCAGAGTGTCTCTAGCTTTCTTTCGGAGCAGCTCAGGGAGACCAGGTTGGCAGATAGCTCTCCCTTTTGATGACGCGTTGTGCTGGCATCTGTGTTTTCTAAGAACCCTGGCAGCAGTATTTGATGCATGCTGTAAATAAGTAAGCACAGTAAAGAACTGTGGCCAGAGCTACAGCAGGGTGCATGCTGCATGTTCTGAATTGCATGCTGGCTTGATTTATAAAAAAAAGCATGGTAAATATTGATCATAAACTACTGCACCACCTTCTGTCCCTAATATCTATGCAAAATGACAAATAATTTTATGGTTATATCTTTAACATTGTAGATTTTAATGTGGGAATGATGCTGCCTGTGGGGCTGGGATGGCCAGGGCTGAGTGCATTGTGCCTTGGGCTCTATGTTTTTGTATCCCAGCAACTCTAATGAGTAGGCAGTTTATGCAAATGGGCAAAAAGGGTGAGAAACAGTATTGACAGTATAAGCATTTTCAGTAGAAACAGGGGGGATTCAGGAATACATCGCAGGCCTTGTAAAATTAGCAATTGTTTTCTAGCTGTGTTTTGGCCTCTGCCCTGGAAGTGGAGGGCAGACCAACTTAACCCTAACTACAGCTTTCACCCTTTGTGTAGTTCCTTGCCACCATTTTAATACACACAAACACACACACAAAGAGAGTTTTGGGAAGCTTTGTCTTCTTCCTTCTTGCAATGGCAGGGCCCAGAAAACTCCTACTGGCTGATTGTTAATTTCATAATACAAAAATTCTGTATGTACTTTGAATTGGTCCCTGTTTGAGGTGCTGTAACTTTTTCTTCAAAGAGACCTCATGGTCACCTGCATGTGTTTGTGTGTGTGACACCCGCCATCATTCAGAGAGATCCGCCAAGCTGAAGAATGAAGAGGTGTCGGGTCCCACAGCATCCGTTTGTCTCTTGTCCCCCATCCATCACACAAAGCTGCCAAATATGTATGTTCCTCAGGGGACACGCCAAAAGCAAAACATACTTGCAACCGATGTGCTTATAGATTTGGTGGGCTTTGTGTTGGTGGTTGTGAATATTGTGCATTTTTCAGTTCACAGAGTAAGAGTGGCCCTGGTGGACAATGTGAGGCAGGTCTCTATGCTGAATGCTGCCCCCTGCTGGCCAGGACTTGTACTACTGGCACCTTCAAATTGTCTTTATACAAAAGAGAAAGACCTGAACAAGGGGTTTGTGGAGGTACCAGCCCTCCCTCCAGGCAAGAAGGCAATACCTGTCACTATACCATTAATTACATTTGGTATTTATTACAGGAGGACCTGCCGTGAGGACTCATTACAAAGCGCCCAATGAGGCTCACAGTGCTCAGAATGTTCAGGAATCATTAGCCAGGGAAGATAAACGAATCTGGCAAAGGGCTCCTGTGGACATGCAGCCAGGAGGGGACTGGGGAGGCCTGTGTTTACCCTGATCAGCTGCTGTTTGTCTCACAAGGGACATGTATGTAGGCCTGTGTGCCACTTCCCCGTCATGTGTTCTTCTCTCTGGGCTGCTACCGTGTCCTCAGAAGCAGATGATCTGAAACAGTCCCCAGTATTTGGGGGTTCCAAGTTGCCTTTTGGGCAAATGTGTGCATCAGATATACAGTACTGTGCAAAAGTCTTAGGCATGCAACTTCAGTGTCTGTTGAGAAGTACAGGTAGATTCTTATCTACCATCAGGGAGGTTTCTGATTGGTCCCAAATTCATTCTGCAGCCTGAGAATGACCTCAAACACCCAGTCTCAGTCATACAGAACTGTCTTCAGCAAAAAGAAGGAATCCTGCAACAAATGGTATGGTCCCCACAGAGCCCTGATCTCAACATGATCAAGTCAGTCTGGGAGTACATGCAGAGACAGTCAAAGTCTGCAGAAGAACTGTGGCCAGTTCCTCAAAATGTTTGGAAGAACCTACCAACCTCTATCTTAAACTGCATGCGAATTTGCATAAGAGAACTGATGCTGTTTTAAAGGCAAAGGGTGGTCCCACCAAATATTGATTTGATTGAGGTTTTTTGTCTACTGCACTTTTTAGAAGGTTTATTGATTAATAAGTATTCATGGCATTATTTTTGGAACCATCCTCACTTTCTAGCATTTTTCACACAGGTGCCAAAGACTTTTACACAGTACTGTATATGAACATGGTGAAGAACTCCAAGGATTCTCTTGTTAGTCTATAACTCTAATAGGCTCAAGACTAGTTTATCAGGTTAAGTTTACAAGAGCTGTCTGGTGCAAATTGACATTGAGACTCAAAAAATTCTCTCACTGCTGTCATTTTTTCCCCAAAAACCTCACTCTGCATTTTTGAAAAATGTACAGTGTTGATTATTTTGGGCTTTCAAACCAGTATCCACACAGGTAGGGTGCCGTGATGCATTTTGGAATGATGGCAAAGGCTTGTTATTGTTGGAGGCCTGAGGCAGAAGCACAAGCAGTTTCTCTTGGCAGCTGATCAACTAGCCCACAAGCCACTCGACTCACTCTTTGACTGTAGAGGAAGAAGCTGACTTTGCACCCAATTCTCAAGTAGAAATCAGGATTTTAGCATCATTCAGAAACACTCTTTATCATGACCTTTCCTTCTGTGATTATGGCTTATAGATATCCTGAGGTCAAACTGAAAAATGACAGTGAACCTTTAGCATTCCTTCTGTATGTAAAAACCTATTTGTTTGGTTGCCCAGGAACTATGTGGTGGTGGACGTGTAGCAGGAGGTGATGCTGTTTCATTACGTGCAGGATGTGACTAAGTATGGACATCCCCAGCTTGTGAGTTTCTGTGCACTCTAGGCTAACAGCACTGCCAAAAAAACTGAAGTGAAACTATTATATGTAGATGTTGGTCCTCCTACTTCTCTAATAATTTTAACCCTGTCGCATTTGCATCTGCATTTGTACTTTGTATAAAATGTAATGAGACTTTCTAAGTGATTCTGTGAAGGCACAATAAAAAAGCCGCACAAGGTCCGTCTGAAAACTAGAGAATTCTTGCAGATTCGCAAAAAGTCAAGGGGTAAATAAGACACTAACAGAAAGTTTATTTTGCTTCAGCTTAAGCAGACCATTTGCCCACATATTTCCCCATAAAATTGGGAATTTTATGAATAATTTCTATTATTTATCTGCCTTCATTTTGCTAAAAACAACTTATCAGCCCAGGAAGACTGAGAAGGAAAATAAAAACAAAATTTAATTTTTAAAAAATGCGAAAAACATGTTCTGTCTTTTGTATAACTATATTTTTAACGTTTTCCATATAACCACAAAGATACAAACAGTGGTTTGCTATAGTATACAGACCCTTGACCAATTCTGATTTTAACTGAGTGATAAATGGTACACAGAATTTTTTATGTAATATTTTGTTTCCTAACACTGATGCTCAAAATTAATAATTTTAATTTTTTATGCTGGAAGCAATAAAAAAATGGTTTTTATACCTAAATCAGACACAATAATACTTGTCAGAACCACAAACAAAATCAGTTTGTCACTTGTGATTCAGGAAAATGTCAGAATCGATGGAGAATCTGAATACTTACAGCTCAGTGTATATGTGACAGCACCGGTGGAAGAAAATGCACCAAACTTTATAATATGTGACACTAAAGTTTCCACCATTGTACATATCTGTGGGCCTTGACCCTGCAACATGCTGTGATTTTCTTCACAGTGGGGGACTGTTTGAACCCCACTAGGGCCAGGTTGTGAAGAGCAAGCTGGTACCACATGGGAGCCAGGGATCACAAACAGATTCATGAGCGTATTTTTTTCTTCTTCCTCCCCTTTAATTGATCTCATTGATTCCCCAAACCCAGCCTGGAGCACAGAGGTCATCTCTGCTTCACCAGCTCATTCCTCTGCACTCCTGGAATTACTTCCTTGAAGAGCTGAGGTCATCGCTATGCCACAGACACACTACCCCCCCCCCCCCCAGGGCACAGTCCTCCCCACTGCCTCTCAGTTAATGACGTGAACTGAAACTTCTCTNCCCCCCCCCCCCCAGGGGCACAGTCCTCCCCACTGCCTCTCAGTTAATGACGTGAACTGAAACTTCTCTTCAAGTGCTTCTTCACTGCAAATTGTGGAAGATGCACACACTGCTGGTGCTAGAAGAGGGTGTCTGGAAAACATACCTTCACCATTTGAAAAAGATGCCTTTGTTTACATGGTAACCTGTATCATTCTCCCTTAGGTACGATGTTCAGGAAAACACCTCAGCAGATTGTGATCTAATTGACTAAACTGTCCTTAAGGAGGGACTGGGGCCTCAAGACCATTGCTGTCTCCTGGTTGTTGCGTTAACAACCTCACATTTTATCTTGCCCCAGCCTGGGAACCCCACCCCACCCCATCGACTTTGAGGAGATGCTGATAAGGCACTATTTCCAGGGAGAGGCCCCCCTCCCTCAGGGAATGCTGCGCATTATACCAAAGAGGGCCATTACTGTCCCTGCCAGCCATCCGTGTGATGATGTATATACATGGTTGGACCTTGGCAACAATGCGTTAGCCACCCCAGCATTGCCTTCCGCCCTCTCCCAACTTCTCAGAGACATACTCAAATTAAAGTGCAGGGAGACATGAAAAACTGGAACCCCTTAAATGCAGTGTGTTGTAATATTGCAACACCCCCCCACCCACCCACACACACACACACACACACACACACACACACACACACACACACACACCCCAGCTGTGCTTAAAGCACCAACAGTCCTCATTTTACACAAGAGGGAGAGAGGCACTGATGGCATCTAGCTGCCCCCAGCTCCCCAATTCAATCCATAAGCTTGTCTCTGCTATCCAGACATACTGGAATGTATTTTCAATTAAACTCAGTGAGAAAAATCTATTTTTTCTTTATTTCAAAGAGCTTGAGAAGAAAAACGTCTGTAGCCAGCAGCACTGGCTGCTTCCAATTTACCACGGTATGCTGTGATACACACATCGCCCTGGCCTTTGTTCCTTACCAGGCACCCTT
The DNA here is from genome assembly GCA_900497675.1 of Arapaima gigas. Lineage (NCBI taxonomy): Eukaryota > Metazoa > Chordata > Actinopteri > Osteoglossiformes > Osteoglossidae > Arapaima > Arapaima gigas. The sequence continues at coordinate 235,410 of UFQX01000005.1, read as the reverse complement.
GTATATTAACATCAGACATCAAACTAAGCCTTCAGGACCCCTTCTCATCTTGTCCAGGTTGTGGATGGTCCAAAACTGGATTTCACGGAATAAAGTTACTGTGCATAATGTTGTCGTGGGCATGTGAGGGACGTCAGGTTAAAACAGTTTATGTGGGCTGTGCTTGGGGGGAGGGGCTGTGAGCTGAAATTCTGGTTTGCCTCTATTGCTACATTGCTGCACCCTGTCTTTGGCCCAGTTTGCGAAGATATAAAGTTCATTTTGACAGTTACTTTGGAAAATAAACCATGGCAACCATGGTTTGATTTTTGGGAAGGACAACTGGTACAGAAGCAACAGAAACCTCTCAAAATAAAATAAAAACCTACCTTCATGGCCCCTTTGGGAATTCCCAGGGCTATGAAGAGTGAATGAGTGGCATCTTTGTCCAGTCCAAACTTCTACATTTAGGGGAATAGCACCAGTCACACTAAACACAGGCGATGATTATTTTTAGTTTCCCTTATTTTGCCTTGTGGTTTGACATTTTCTTAATACTAAAGGGCATCTCTGGGTCATCTTGAGAGTTACAAAAGTCCAAGATAATTAAATTAGAGGAATGTCATGTGATATCATGTGAGTCTGATGATGTAAGAAGCTTGATATCAGCTAAAAGTTCTGCAATGTTTTTGTGCAAAAAAAATTACCCATTTCATAACATTTGTGTTGCTGAAGAAAAGGTTGATCTAACAGAAGCAGTCTGTCAAACCCTGGTCCAAACACAAGAACAGAGAAGTACAACAGTATTAGAATGGTGCATTCGTATAAGATGTCTACTCATAAATTCAATAATACACTCATACAGCAAAGCAAAAATATGTAATTTAAAAGTAAAGTAAAACAAGCATACAACAGTGCAACAGTACAGAGCCAGTAACTGTTTCAGAGTCTAAATGATAATTGATTTTTTTTGCATCTCTATGTGCTTTGAATTTTATAATGTTACTTAACTTGGGTTACCTATACACAAAATTATCACCCTTTTATGTACACAGTTTGGACCACAGGTGTATTCTAAACTCAGTTTTTTTGTAACTCCTAAGTCACTTTTGTTAGTAAATTATTGCTATATGTATAAACTGAATTTGTTTGTCTGACTGCCTGTTTGCCTGTTTGTTTTTAATGCATGGCTTTGTTTTTCAAGCCACAGACTTAAAATTTGGCGCACAGGTACTCTTCACACTGTCTGAGGTTTTTGTGCTGTAAAGTTCATTAAACTCCAAAAAGGTTACTTACTGTTTTGAAGATTTAAAATTTGGGCTCTCTGACAAGGTTCAGAGCAGTGGGAGCAACAACATCACATGCAGCACATTGTAGTGTCACCCGTAGAGTAAGTAGTCACACATACAGGGCAGACACCATACGCTGCTTACTACATGTGGACGGATTTTTTTTCTTTATATATGTGTAAATGAAGTAACTAAAAAATATACATGACGCACGCACACACACACACACACACACACACACACACACTAACAGTGTTGATTATATAGTATTGAATATACTGTGTTATTAGTTTTCACTTTGCCACCAATACACCTTTCAGAGCCAGTCAATGCTGGGAACTAGCTAATAATATATAAAAACTATATAATACAAAAAAACCCTCTATTTATTCACAAGCTGGGTTTCTTAAAACTTCAGATAAAGCTTTAATAGGTTAAAAAAGTCCTACATGTTTCCACCCAATCACTTTAGGTCCTGTTCAACCAACTGCTGCCATTGAAACATTTAAAAAATGTAACAGTGAAGAAAACACATTTTAAATCAAATAAATATAGAAACTGGAAAAAATCTGTCTCTTTCAATTTTTATCTCTTAAATGCTCATAACCACAGGAGTCAGTGTAATGAACAGTTGATAACATAGTTTATTGTGATATCAGTAATGACTGTTGTAGTAATTTTATTTTGACACAAAACTGTTTTATTGATATCCTTAAAAAACTGATCACATTTTGTTGTGAGGAAAACATTTCTCACATTACATAATTTATCCCCTTAGAGTTATTGAGGAAATGCCAGGAACAGAGCCACAGTCATGGCTACAACTATGGGAAAATTTCAGTCAAAATTTTTAAATGGTACATTTTCTTTCCTATTGCCTCACTTCCGTTCATGTTGATGATAACAGGGCAGAGTAGAATGTTTTAATAGACTAGTTGTTGAGCCAATGGACCACTTTATATTGCTGGCATTGTGGTATACATATGGTATATATTTCTCATATAGCCCAGTATGTCCTGTACATGTATGTATCTCCTGTACCTCAGGGAGTTGCAAGGCATCAGGGTGACAGGGCTTTCTGAGTACGAAAATGAATTGTTTCAGTTTTGTATCATGCTATTAATTTTTCAGAAAATATTAAAAAAAGCAATTGGTAGTATTTTTGTCCATCATAACTGAATAAAGAAAAAACTGATTTAATCCAGAAACATAAAAGCCAGCCTATTGAGGATGGTCCATTTTCCAAATTGATTTTTTGGGAATTTGAGGAGTATCGTTCTCTGGTGTCACCTTCAGTAAAAGGCAAAGTCCATCCAATGTACTTGAAGTAAAATTGAGTTGTGCCAGTGCTGACATTAAGCAGCCTTGTTAGAGTTCTCATCTCTCTTCTTGTAGGTATTGTATATTATCATGAATCACTAAATCATGATTCCTCTTTTTCATGAATATCAGTGATTTAAATTTCTATGGGCTTTCTTTTTTTTCCCCTTACACTTTTCACCATGCAGGTAGCTCAGTAGTTTTGTAGTTCTGTTGCATCACAGCACCTGAGCTATTTGGATGTGAGTTCAAGTTTGGCTCAGTCTGTGTGGAATTTGTATGTTCTCACTATTTCTGTCTAGGTTTCCTTTGGGTGTGTGGCCACACTGGGATGGACCAGGACCCCATTTGGGGATTGCTTGATAGCCTAGTGGCCTAAGCTTTCAGAGGCTCTCTACTGCTGTGACCCTGCCTGGGTAAAGTGGTTACCAATGATGGATGAAGTGATCACTATGCATTAACAAAGTGAATGTATCAGGTTGTGTTACAAATACTACCTGTTCTGGTTAGGAGCTTGACTATTGGCCACAGATTTCATCTTCTGTTCTGTTATTCTGTTTTACATTTTTCTCGCAGGATATCAACTGAATTTTGTGATTTTCAGTGTCTTTGGATTTAAAGAGAGTGAAACAAGTGTCACATCATTCTGCATAAAACTCTTTATGGGGCACGGGGGGGTTGGACAAAAAAAAAATCACAATTTTATTCCCTTTCATTGAATGAACTTTGTTCAATTCACAGCACGAACAAAGAGGAATTTCAGAACTGGAATGAACTTCCATCCTTTGAAGATTAAAGCAAGGAACTGAAAAGAACTGAAAAATGAAGATTGAGCGAGTGACCAATAATAGACAGAAGATCACCCCCTTTTTATTTTCTGTTTGTTTTCATGGTCCCACTGGGTCTCCTCTTGTAATATGCTTACTTGGAAAGCTACTGAAACTTCTCTTTCTCACCAAGCACATGTGTTTTCACCATGTTTCCCTTCAGCAGTCTTCAGAGTCTAGACAAAGATACCAGGGGCATTTGGAAAAGACATTGTCAAATTGTTCCTGATATGATGACATATATACCTAATACTGAGGCATTAAAGCATTAATAAAGTGCTGGTGCATCCATCTCTTCAGACCGGACATGGGACACATTTGTCTATTCTCACTGGTCTGTTCAATGACTACATTAGAAACAACTTTGCCACTATATCATTCTCATTTTGTTAGGGATGCCAAAGCAATGTCACAATTTTTCAAAATATACTGTAAACAGGATCTTTCTGCACCAATAAATCAGAGGAGGGTTTGCATTTTTTATTGCTGAACATTAAGTTGGCAGGAACACCAAGCAAAACAAGTGTACACGATTAAAACATCCATTATAAGAAGAATCAGAGCTGACATTTAATATTTTTGAAAGTTCCATTGAGCTTTAACATCTTGCTTTTCAAATTATAAAGTCTGAACATCATATCCTGTATATTATACACATAGTGACTTTCAAAAATATTCAGACCTTGACCAGTTTTCTCATTTTACTGAATGGCATATTGAAACTTCATCATCCCCAATATTTTAATTAAAAACACCAACACACACACACACACACACACACACACACACACACACACACACACACACACACACACACACACACACATTATTTTCAGGTAATGCTTTTATGCTAGAAATTTTTTTAAGAAAAAATTTTAAAATAATAATAATATAATAATAAAACGTTCTGTTTAGGTTTTTATAATCCACATAGTGATACTTCCAAGAGCAGAAAATGAAATTTCAATTTAGCATTTGTGATTCGGAAACACCAGAGAACTGGTCAAGAGTGAATGGTTGTTCAAGGCACTGCCACATATCCTACATCAGAAGTTGATTTCCATTTAAACTGTTGATTTCGTTTGTCTTCAGTCTGTCAGGGAAAGTTCATTTTATGACAAATCATTTCTGGATCCAACCTCTGTTCTAATTTGTGAGTTCTGTTCTAACAGTGTTAAATGCCCCCCCTTCTCAGCCACCCATACCCGCCTTATGTTGAATGCATAAGTGGTTTTCTGCCATGTTGGCTGCAGCTCAGTAACAGCCCCACTGGGCAGTTTACGTTTCTTTATTCACATTGTTTTGCCATTGCTTTTTTGTATCATAATTATGACATTGCATTACATCTGGAAGACTTGCCTGCCTGCCCTCCTTCACAGATCAAACCCTTACCCTCTGAGTGAACCTGAGCATATGTGTGGTTTGGTGCGCACACGCATGCATGCATGCGTGTGTGTGTGTGTGTGTGTGTGTGTGTGTGTGTGTGTGTGGAAGTGTTGGTCACCTCTGTGAGCAGAGCCTTCTTTTGAGTCATTACTAGCAACTTTTTAAATCAAAGGTAAAGCCCAAATCATTAAAACTGCTTTTCCTGACAAGTTGTTAGTGAAAATAAATGAGATAAGCATGTTTTTATACTAAAACAAAACTACACCAAGTCCTTAATACAGCATATTATATAAATGGCTCTTGAAAACTACACATGTGCAAAATAATACAGCATAGTTATACATTTAATAATAGGGAATAAACACAAATTAGTCTGTTTTATGGATAACAAATCTAGAATTTTAAAAAGTTAAATGTTGTAAATTGTTCTGACTTTTTCAAAGAGCTAAGTTAAGCTGAAAGAGCAAAGTAGTGTTGTGTATAATGTTTTTCTCATTGTCCAGCTCAATAATACATCAAATGTTATAAGTAAATCAGGATCAGACCATGTTGAAAAAAAATGTTTTGATCAGTGTGGCACAGTGGGAAGATCTGGTGCCTTGCATACTCTCTTGTATGTTCTCATATGAGTTTGAATGCTGCTCTGTGTGTAGTTAGCATGTTTTTCCCATGTTTATGTGGGCTTCCTTTCACAATCAAAAGATGTGTAGTCTGTATATAGGCAATTTTTTGTGTGTGTGTGTGTGTGTGTGTGTGTGTGTGTGTGTGTGTGTGTGTTTTGCATTGCTCTGCTGTATACAGTGCATTTAGAAAGTTTTCAGACCTCCACTTTTTTCACATTTGGTTATGTTGCAGTTATGTTGAAATAGTTTAAATTAATTTTTTCACACACCAATGTACACTTAATACCCCATAATATCAAAGTGAAAACAGGAATTTAACATTTTTTACAGATTTATTAAAAATAAAAGACTGAACTATCACACTGACATAACTATTCAGACCCTTTACTTCAACACTTGAAGTTTAGCTCAGGTGCATTCCACTTCTCTTGATCAACTTTGAGATGTTTTTTCACCTTGATTGGAATTGTTTGGACATGATTTGGAAAGGTATACACCTGTCTATATAAGGTCTCACAGCTGACAATGCATATCAAGAGCACAAATGAAACTGTGTGGCTGAAGAAACTGCCTGTAGAGCGCAGACAGGATTTTTTGAGGCACACAAAGGATGTGGAAGGCTACAAAAAGCTTCTGTGGCATTGAAATTTCCCAAGAGCACAGTGGACTCCATAATTCTTAAAAGGAAGAAGTTTGGAACAACCAGGACTCTTCCTAGAGCAGGCTGCCTGACCAAACTGAGCAATGGGAGGAGAAGGGCCTTGGTAAGAGAGGTGACCGAGAATCCAGTGGTCACTTTAGCTAAGCTCCAGAGATCCTGTGTGGAGATGGGTGAAACTTCCAGAAGGACAACCATCACTACAGCACTTCACTAATCTGGGCTTTATGGCAGAGTGGCCAAACAGAAGCATCTCATCTGTAAAAGGCACATGAAAGCCCATCTAAAGGATTCTCAGAATGTGAGGAAAAAAAATTCTCTGGTCTGATGAAACCAAGATGAAACTATTTGGCCTCAATTCTAAGCATCATGTATGGAGAAAACCAGGCACTGCTCATTACCTGTGCAACACCATCCCAACAGTGAAGCATGATGGTAGCAGCATCATGCTGTGGGGGTGTTTTTCAGCATCAGGTACATGGGAGATTCATCAGGGTTGAGGGAAGGCTGAATGGAGTAAAGTACAGAGCTATCCTTAATGAAAACCTGCTCCAGAGTGCTTTGGACCTCAGAGTGGGCCAAAGGTTCACTTTCCAACAGGAAAATGACCCTAAATACACAGCCAAGACAACGCAAGAGTGGCTTAGGGACAATTCTGTGAAAGTTCTTGAATGGCCCAGCCAGAGCCCAGACTTAAACACAATTGAACATCTCCAGAGAAACCTGTAAATGGCTGTCCACCGATGGTCCCCACCCAACCTGGCAGAGCTTGAGAGGATCTGCAGAGAAGAATGGCACAAAATCTCCAAAACAAGGAATGCTAAGCTTTTTGCATCATACCCAAGAAGACTTGAAGCTGTAATCGGTGCAAAGGTGCATCATCAAAGTACTGTTAAGGGTCTGAATACTTATGTCAATGTGATATCATAGTTGTGTTTTTTTTTTTTCAAACAAAGTTGCCAAAGAGTCTAAATTCCTGTTTTTGCTTTGATATTATAGGGTCTTGAGTGTAGATTGATGCGTGAAAAGATTAATTTAAATCATTTTAGCATAACACTGCAACATAAAATGTGAAAAAGTAAAGTGGTCTGAATACTTTCTGAGTGCATTTTTGATTGTATAGGTGAATGACTGATGGCAGTTTACTGCAGTGTGTCTAAAATTGTCACCTTGGACAAAAACATCAGCTTAATATTAGTCATTGCAAGTAGATTTGGAGTAGAGCAAATGCTAACTGAACAGATGCAATGTCTGAGCAGCCCATGAAAACCAATTTCTGTTTTATTTTTTTCCAGTGAATTGCCCTCAAAAGGAACAGCAGAGGAATATGACAGTTTCAATTATTGCCTGTCCAGGTGGCCCGTCTGTTTACAAAAATACTTCACACCTAGACCCTGGAGTATACCAGCATCTTCTGCCTGGTCCAGGGTTTACAGGGAATTTGAATAAAGATCTGTCAGTCAAGCCTCCTAAATTGCATTCGAGGGAGGCTTCTGACTTTTCATTGTCACTCCCATCATATCATTGGCATAAACAGTTGTCTATGGTCTTGCACACAAATTTTGGAGAGTCACAATAGACTTATGTAGATAGTGGTGAGGACACAACCCCTCATCCTCATTATTACCCCTACTCATCATTTCAAATATAATAAATTAAAGGGCAGTGGCTCATACAGTCATTGTACATCTGGACTTGTGCCCATGATATTACAAACAGTCATTTTAAGCCCTGGGTTTGGCTTTAGATAAAAAGTGACTACTAGGTGATTTAGTGATGTGTGATTTCTGCTTTCAGGATTCCATATCTCTATTCAGCCTGGCAAAGAAAAATGTCTCAAAAAATCAAATGGTAACATCAGTTTCTCACATCATGTGATCTTGTGAGCATATATTGGATGGAAAAGCCTGTCCATCTATGTGATATTCTGAACCACCTGTTCTTGTAACCTTGAGAAGATAGTTTTCAGTGTTTACAACAATATTTCTTCCACTAACATATTCAGTTCTATGACCTGTGAAAAGGTCTAAAATGTACACCTCTATTTAAAAACTTAGCTCATTCAACAGGGCGATCTTGCCTTTGCACAAATAGACGGATCCGACATGGAGTCAAGACGCAGTGCTGGTTCAGCTGTGCATTTCCTTCATGTCCAGTCAAAATCAGGAACAAGCAGGAATCATCCAATAAGTTCATGAAAAGGGCCATCTTTTTGTCAGAAGCTGCTTTTGTTGTGGGCTCAAGGTCTTGGAGAGAAGCACTAGTTTCTGGATAAACACAGACACCTAAAAGGAAAAACAGGCATACAAGGTAGTTCCCATATAGCCATAAACACACTGGTCACACACATACACACATCATTTTCATGTGCACACACATCTATAGCAACAGGGATACAATACAGCTCCATGCATATACTGTACATACACACATATACAGACACACAAATTCATTCTTTTCCCAAAGTGGCAGGTTTGCCACTGAATAATTGTCAGTATATGACAAGAAAAGCCACGTCCATCGTGACATGTCATGCCTTGAGTCATGATTTTTTTATCAAGGCCATTGATTCCTGAGGGAAGTAGAGAAATAGCTCAGGGGTTTTAATGAACATTCCAGTCTTAGGAAACCATTGCATTGCTGTGTGGCAAGGAGATGACCTGACAATGGCAGACAGAAAAATTGCACGCAGTGCTAAGGAATGTGAGGGAAGCAGACCATATCTAATACAAATAAAATGGTACCATGTGACCCGAAAGGTCAGAAAGGATGGTGAGATACTCATCAAAAGTGCCAACAAAAAAGTGGTAGGTTTAAGTCACATTAGATAATGTAAGCATGTATATATTTAAGAGAGCAGAAAAAACTAAAAGTCCTGAGAAACAGAAAAGGATTTTATTAGGCCTGTATTTAACCATCAGTTGTTAAACAAAGGACCACAACAAATAACACATACTAGGTTGGGGTAATATTTTAACTGCCATTTCTGAACTTCTCTTTAAGTGTGATTTTTATGCTGTGAGCAATAAATGGCACAGGAGCTGAATATGTACATATGCAGACTTGAGGACTGCTTGCAAACATCACAAGAGGGACCCTGTTCTGGTACCCAGAAGAAGAAGTGCTTGACTGACCTGCTTCAGTAAAGCGTTTTTTGTTGCTGTATCAGTAAGTTACATTATAAGATCTTAAGGCCTTGCTTGGCACCTGGTTCAAATACAGGTAATGTTCTGTTTATAACATACGTGATTCACAACCAAGACTTTTGATGGCCATTCGGTAAACTTTCTTATATCGTGTTTTGATTCAAAGGCCTTGCGATTTCTCTTTCATCTGATGTACTAAACGTGAATGTTTTAGCAAGACACCATATCTGTTATTAACTCAGTCAGTGTTGGGGGTCTATCAGTAATTGTGTTTAATTTACTCATTAAAAACTGCTGAATTAATCTCATCATTCAAGAAAGGTCTCAAAATGCATCTCTGTTTAAAAATGTATTGAACTAAGTAATTTTATTTTGACAACCGTGTACCTGTATCAATATCTCTCTCTCTGTTGGTGAATTTTGTTTCTCTGAGTGGCCCATTGTTTTGGAGGTAGAAGAGTTAGCTTCTAGGAAAGCAAAAAAGTGACTATCAGGATGGTGCTGAAGAGAAAGGTTGAAAAAAAAAAATACAGTGCCTTGCAATTATTCAAACTCCTTGATAGTCTTCAAAATTTCCTGGATTACAAATTATACTTGGATATATTTTTCCAATCAGTACTTTTATTGTGAATTTATATGCTCAAACAATAAATTGTCAAATCGGAAAATGTTTTGTTTGCAGATATTTTAAAGAAAATGAAAAAGTGAAATATGTTATGCGCATAAGTGTTCAAACTCCTAAGCTCTAAATATACCAAGATCACACAGATGAAATAATGCTCCAAATAAAGGACGCAAATTGTTGTTGTTTCTTAGAAATGATGAAGTGCCCCCTCAGCATCTTGTAGACTCAATGCCCAGACGAAGTCTTGCTGTTCTGAAGGCCAAAGGAGGTGCAACACACTAGTAGATAGGTGTGCCTAATAAACTGGCTGCTCAATGTAGGGAAGCTCTATTGTAGATGACCGCATTTAAGCATGTTTATTTGTACTGTGCATCCTTATGGTTTATATAAAACAGTATAAGGAAATTTTTGACAATGTCATAAGAGAGCCCCAACCCCGTCATATGTCGAGGACGACCTGCGCAGTTTTTTTAAAGATTACAAGGCCTCCAGTAATATAACAAAATTCATATATCATCAAAAGGTTGCAAGTCCCAGAAGGGGAAAATGACTTTGTCAGTCTGAGACTGATGTGTTAGTCTGTTGGTTTGTGCCTGTAGCCTGATGTACTTCAATAATTTCTTCCAAATTTTTTTCTACAACTTTTATGGTTTTAGTGGAAAGTGTCTGGCGAGGATCTATCCCTATTTCAGACTTGAATATCAATAGAGCATTGAGGTTCAATACTCATGTAGCCCTGCCAGAGAATGCGGGCTGTGTTATGAGTGCGACCGCACGGGGATGAGACAGAATGAGGTCCAGACACTCCCCGGCCAAACTGTATAACTCATCCCCCCACCTCCCGCCTACTGCCTTGGGGTGGGACACTGTGTAACAGCATGTAATTTGTCCTTGCCATTGACAAGAGGCCCAGTCAATAAAGTCATTTCTCTGGCCCTCCTCCTTCTAGACACAGCACTATCCCGATTGGCCCCTTTACGCTGATGAATGTTGGAGCTGCATCCACTCACTTCAGAGCCCCAGAACACACACATTTATCTCATGTCATGAAGCAAGAAGGAGGACCTGGGCAAAGGGGCACATGTGCTGGAGACTCAAGAAGAACTCTGTCCATCAGATCCCTGTGTCCGCATTTGCTTACAAACCGCGATATCTGATTGCTCAGGAAAGCTGCTTAACTTGAACATATGGTTAATGTGTTGAGTTTGACCATCTCTAATGTCCTCAAAGCAAGTTATTGGAATCAGCATTTTACATCAAATTTAAATAAAGAACACATACAGAATCCAATGTACAATTAAACATGATATTTTTCCAGTGTATGTTCAATACTTTCTAGGTTCTTATTGGGTTCAATGAGTCTACACATTTAGCCTTACTTCTGAAAGTCTATTTTAGCTTTTACAGGATTAAAATGCTGTATCCCTGGTCATCCTGCACACACAACTATTACTGGAAGTCTGTTTGCAGTTTATTATGTTGTTCAACTCTAAAATGATTTTTACCCCAGGCAAAAGGTTGTGTAAAATCTCAAATAGAACCATAATACTGTAACATGGAATGGAATTGTGGCTCCTATCATGCTTTGCTGTGTGTACATAGTAATGTGTCCAGCCATGGTGGGAAGTCTAGGGCTGGCAATGACCCTGAGGCTGTATTGGGTGTATAATAGTTCTGTGGGTGGGCGTGTCATGGTGCTTGTTTGGTGCCGCTGTCAATCATGCTGCGCAAAAATAAAGTTCATCTTCCCACAATTGTGTCTTTGGAGCCCTGTACCAGTATCACCAAGGGCACAGGTTATTACAATACTAATTTAATTTACATAAAAAGTAAACGTTCCTTGTCTTTATAAACTCCTGTTCAGTTTCTATTGTTTGCTGATTTCGTCAAGTAAACAGTGCAGGAACACCAGACTGGAGCTGTACACACTGTAGAAAAGCAGTGAATTATGCCAACCCCACTAAATTTGATTAATTAGCATGTATTGACCAGGAACATAAAAAATAGATTCTGTATGCTCTGCAAAAAACTCTAAAAAATAAGTAACCTGGAAATCTGTATATCCATGAAGGTCAATCTCTGTTTGTCCAACTGTTTGTTTGTCCTTTATGCACAGCTTTATTTTTCAAGCTACAGATTTGAAATTTGTCACGCAGATACTTCTCATTATAAGTAAGGTTTTGCGTGAAGTTCATTAAACTCCAAAAAGGCTACTTGCTCATTAGAAAATTTCAGCCAGAGGAGGTAACACGTCACACACAGTACATAGTAATTTAGAAAGAAGCTGCGTTAATTTGGAGGTACATTAACTAATCTAAAATGATGGGAAATTAATATACATGCCCTCTACAAACTCAGGTATTGACTGCTGATCGTTTCATCCCATAAGCACTTGCGACGCGCCCATTGTGCCGCTGATCTGAGCGTCTCGTGAGCTATTGTTTCCATTTCCACGCTTCTCTTTTGTTCAGGTGCATTTTAGGGATAACTCGCTGTTGCAACGCACATTACTTTTGCTCCGCAATTGAGGAAACTTCCTATTTTCGAAAATGTGTAAAGACTCGTACAGAAGAACCAAGTGAACTGTCGCTTTCCGCGTAAAGCTTTATTGTGATATATTATCAATATACTAAAGAATATGATACATTGCAGGATATAAAAATAAAGTCATTGCCGATGTTCACAAATTACATTACACATCAATGTATTTGAACTTGAATGTGTTTAAATTTGTTTTACAAATGTTTGGGCGTATTAAACAATAATAAGGAAAACGTGAAAAGGAAATGAGGACCGCTGGATTTTTTTTTTTAATCAGAGTTTTAACATGGAATTTGAAAATGTTTTCAGAAACCACCTTGGTCAGTCATTCGGTGAAACAAGGTGAATTCACTCCTCGTGTTGCACATGATCCTTACGTCACTTTTTACCCAGTGTGTGGGCTAGGTGTGTGTGCGCGGTCGAACGGAGCGGTGGGCAAAAGCCCACCTTGTACCGCACGATTCCGAGGCCATGCTGACCTTAAGAACCCATTTCACGTAAACCGAACTTTTTTAACATGGAGGACCGCACTACATGTGAAACGTGGAAACTCTTTCCCTGACAGTGAACTACGTCTTATTCTGTTCCACTAGGACACTATTTTAAAACTCGTTCATCTTTCTCATAATCATAACCATAGTTCGCATGAATAGTACCACTCAACATTGTATGGTAAATTTCTCGCGCGCGCGCTCAAGCGTGCGTGTCTTCATCTGACTTTTTGACTTCCTCTTCGAAAGTAAAACATCGTACAAAGTGATGCGTTGCAGCTCGACTCGCGACGTTTGTTAGAGCCGGACCGAACTGAGACGAACAAGGAAACATCTGTCTACAGCTGTACGAATTTTGATTTTTAACGGGTCTATTGCCTGGGAAACGACACTCATGGATGAAAGCTCCTCGTGTTCGCAGTCGACATCGTCAGAGCAGCTCCCGGGACCCTCTGCTGAGGTGTGTGAGGAGCCTCAGGACCCGGACCTGGATCCAGCGCCCAGCATCCCGAAGCAGTGAGTGTAGCTCTACTGTACTTTACTGTACTGACACACACAACATCTCACATCCATCTCTGTCCTGTAGTGCAGTCACACACAGGGCATGTTTCACCATATCCATGCAGTACTGTACTGTCACACAGCAACTCACATCATAACTGTATTGAAATCAATGCAGTAAAAACCTTGTCAAGTACTGTGGGCAACATTATTAACATTAACTCTACTCAGTGGACCTGCACAGATTTTTGAGGATCACATTAGGATTGCTGGAACTTTGGGGAAGGATACTGTATTTCTCTCTCTCTCTCACACACACACACACACACACACACACACTTGGGCAGTGTCCCCTGAGCATTGCCGTTATAAAGGTCTAAACTGTCGGTGTGTCTTGGAGACAGAGTGGCTGCTGTTTGTCACCACACATACAGTGTGTGGCAGCAGCCCAAAGTGAGACTGAAAAACACCTCAGCACTTCCTGTCACAAACAGCACATCAACACTTGTGTTTATTTTTTTTTCATTTTGTATATAACTTTGCATTTTATCTTTTCATATATGCATTTGATTCATTTATCCAAAATCTGTGTAGCATATTTCTACCCACAGCTAGTCTTATAGTACCCAGTGATTCCAAGATAGGTTTCAGACCACTGTGGACCCCATTCAAAATTAAGCAGTTAACAATAGTGGATCGATGATCTGTGTAAAATGTATACATTTAGTAAATTCAATATTTTTAAATTATCCTTTAATTGTGTCGAAAAACATACATTATGTATACAGTCAAATAGTTTTTTTGTTGTACCTTTTAAGGAACAAATCGAAAGGGTTGGAAACATGGCCAGTTTTTTTGTGCTGTATATGAAAGTGTTGAAATGTTATTTTCGGTGTACAGACAGGACGGATGGAGGGGGGATGTAGTGAAACCTCACTGCACCAGTGTAAAAAGTGCAGCTGTAGGGACTGAGGAACTTCCTCAGCATGTCACTGCTGACGAATTGCCGCCCCCCCACATTTCCCTACTTCTCTTTTGCAGTTCTGCTATAAACACACAACACATCGCTATGGACGTTTATTAATATCCAAGCCCTCACTACTGTTGTAACACAAACACCCACAGTGAGTGTCCTGACTGTGGTAACCAGTTTAAATTATTTGTTCATTTCTAACATATCAACTCTATTTTTTTTCTTATCTGCAGTATATCCATTGAGTTGCAGTTATAAGTTTGAGTTGAATTATTCTCGGGCTCAATATAAAATTACCCTCTGTGACCACATGGTAATCATGCTGTCATATGCACCTGTCAACCACATTATTAGGTACACTAAACAAACGGAGGGTTGAACCATCTTTTGCCCCCAGCGCTGCACAATTTCAGCAACAGGGTTCTTGCTTCATGTTGGCCTGATAGGTTCACATAGTTTAATTTTTTTGATGGCTCATTCATTCTGCCAACCTCATTCCAGATACAGTCTTCTGGCTTGAGAAGCCAGGACCGTGCAGGCCATTGTGGTAAGGTAAATTTATTGTTACGTTTGTGGAACCAAACATAACGATCCTGGGATGATGTGTTTTTTGTGACGTGGCACATTGCCTTGCTGAAACTTTGAGTTTGAGAAAGGCCACACTGGCCAAGAAAGTGCCTGATCAGTATGAGTCGTACATGGGTAACATGTGGCTTTGAAATGATGCTCCAACAGTACTAAAAACACCAAAAAGAAGTCTAGAAAATCTATTCTACGGTATTACACTATCACCACCAGTCGGGACCAGCCACATGTACCTAAGAAAGTGGTCAGTGAGTGTATCAATAGCAAGAAGGAGAGAATATTAGTGTAGAACTCCACTGAGTCCTATTGTTATTATTTTTTCACACCCAATCACCTTATAGTTTTGCTATTATTATTATTATTAGTATTGCTTTGAGGTATCCAAGCAGCCAACTGTGCCACCCTGCTGTCACAACATTTAATTTGAACATTGCATCTTGTGAATGTTGAAAGGAAGTTGAGTACAGAACAGTACAGGATGCTGGAAAGACATAGCTCAAGGCAGAATCTGTGTGCTAAAATTGTTTACAAACAAAAATATTCATGACTTATTTAAAAAATGTGCTTTGTGGCCCTGCTTATGTTTATCCACTGTAAAAATGAAATTGAAATGCTCCCTTTTTGAGTTTTCCAGTTAGCCAGAATACTTAATATTAAATCTTTTCTAATAAACGCAGAAACATGCTTTGTTGTTGATAACACACCTGGCACTACTATGCTAAAAGTTTAATAACTTCTTTCTTATCAGTATTCAGTAAAATGTGAAAGGAATTGTGTGCATTTGTCAGAAACCGAAGATTGCATAAATATATTCAAATAGAGCTACCAGAACAAATAGTTTTTTTTTTCTTTAACCACCAAAGGAAATTCTAACATTCATATTAGAAATGAAAACATCATTTAACTTTGAGGCACTGAAGCTATTGTTAATAGTGCACATTGTTCTAACAAATAGTATCTAAGGATAATTTATCAAATAAAATAATTATTTTAATATAATTTCTAGTATCTAAATTGTGGGCATTAGGTGGTGTAGTGGTTTGCCTGCAGGACCATTGGTTTGAGTCTCACCTGCTGTAGTACCCTTGAGCAATATCCTTATAACTTAATAAAGAAAAAATACATAGATGTACAAAGGAGTAAATAATTTTAAGCCACCTTTTACTCAAGTACAGAATAAAGAAAGATGTACTTTTTCTGTGATATACTTCAGTCAGCTTCTCATCATTACACTTGATTTTTTTTTAAACAATGTTTTCCTTTCTCTCCTTAAAAATAATCGTCACTTTTATTGTGAACTGTTAACACCACCTCCTCCCTGTCAGTGCAGATAGCACAGTTTAGGGTGAAAAGCTGCGCTTGAAAATCATTTTGTGTTTATGAAAAAAATGCTGAGTTACTTAATTCACCTGTCGTTTAGCTGAAGCATTTATGGAAATTATTTACCTCTGTTTTTCCATTTATTCAGCAGAGTTCAATGGGTCCTTGTGTTAAAAATATAGAGTTCTGAGTTTTCAAAGATTTAAACCTTTTTAGATTTAGTTATTTCTATTTTGCAGAAAATCATTGGTTAAATAAATAAATGTAAATTTAATGTAGGGACAGAAAAAATTAGCATTTAAAGGCTGAGATATGCTGTGCTATTTTTTGTTTTTGATGACAATGAGTACCTAGTGTATGAAAAGACACAGCGGGGAACAATTCAGAGAGCCATTTCTGGTTATTGACACCAGTGGTGGTGTTGTGCTGATCTCAGGGCCAACGCAGGGATGTCCCCTCCTCTTAGCTCCAGTCAGCTAGAGACCCACAGGCAGCACCAGGCATGACTCAGTCCTCAACATTGTACAAAGGAAGAACACATTGGGGCACAATGACGCTGAAGAGTTTCGTCCTAAAACAGCTCTTTCTCGTTTTCTTTATTTGAGATCCAAGGAGGCCTTCCTATATGCCAGGAAGTTGAGGTATGGAGGAAGATCTATGCATTGCAAAGGAGTACGTGAGCAGTGCTCATGTCACAGCAGACCATGCTTGTGAACTGGGACAATAAAAACAAGATGTAGAAGATATGGACTTTTATCTTTGTTTTCTTGGAACACATTTTGCCCTGGAGCTCAGCTGCCTCCTTCAGTTTACTTTGATTTTGCTTTTCTAAGTTCTTCCAGCCACAGGCATGGCAGTATTGAGAGCACATCTGCAACAAACATAATTATTAAACTCACATCTTAAAGCCAGCTTATGTCCTTACTAAGAATTATTATTAACCAGTTAACTACCATGTATAATGACTGCATATGATGGGCGACTCTAAGCTCTCTAATGTCCTGCCACCAGTAGTTTTTCTCCTTATAGCAGAAAAACATAGTCATTCAATTCTAGTTTTTACATTTTAGCACATAAACCTCCTTCGTGTAATTCCTGCCAAGTTATATCAGCACTTACAAGTTACTGCATGTGTGAAGTAACACCTAACATGTTTTACTTAGTCACTATTTATTCACAAAAGAATAAGTCATCATGCAGAAGAAGTGTGTAAAACAGCAATTCAGTAGCTTGCAAAACCCCCTTCAGCGGTGATAAAGTGATAGTTTTTAGTATGAGTTGGTCGGCAACTTGTATTACATAAGAGGAATTCTCCCACTCCTCCATAGTGGACTAAACCAGTTATGTGTGACTTGTCGCATGTGCTTTCTTTTACATGATGGCATAAATAGCACTGATGGGAGCTCAGAAGACACAAAATGTACAAAATATTTCCCATCTCACAGGGTGTGGTTGTCTGCCAGCCTGAGGTGCATTGGGAGGGGGGTGAATAGCACTGTTCCACTTGAGAAAACCCCACTGCTGCCTCTGATCCCATGGAGCTCCCCAGGTTGTTCACATTCACATTTACATTTATTTTTTTAACAGATACATTTTCCCAAAGTGATGTGTAACTCAGAGTGCCCAAAAGTGTGTGTCACTAACAGACGGAGGGCTGCAGAGACACGATTCTCGACATACGGTCCAGTGCCGCCACTTTTGCCAACAAATGTTACACCAGTAGCTGCATAGAAAACTGTTGAGCTGCTGTGTGACACGTTCAACAAACAACTTCCCAAATAACAACCGATTCTCAGTCCCGAGTTTGTTAGTAAGGAAAGCGGTGTTCTAGTTTGATCAGGAAATGAGGCACCATGTCTCTCCAGCTCTTTTGCAGTAGTTCCCAGAAATGCAGAACAATTGTGGGTTGCTTCTCTTTCAGTCTTCTGTACAACTTATTTCACACAAGTGTTGCCTTGGTGGGCTCTGACTTTTGATTGGCACTGGATAGTCAGTTATTCTAAATGAATTTTTATTTTATTGTGCATATTTAGTCATTTGGGTCGGCACAGTGGCTCATTGGGTAGTGCTGCTGTCTCTCAGTCTGTATGGAGTTTCCGTGTTCTCCCTGTGTCTGTGTGGGTTTCTTCCCAAAGACCTGTATTTGAAGTTAATTAGTTTCTTTATATTGCCCATAGTGTATGCATGTCTGTTTAGCCACCCTGCGATGGGCCGACAGTTTCAGAACTTAACGCTCAATAATTCGTGAACAGGCTTCAGTCTACCCTGACCAGGACTAAGTAGTTAATGGATGATGGATGATTGGATATTTACCTGTTTAGCAGATGATTTTCTTCAAAGTAACAAACAGTGATTATTAACTAGTATTTAGCTGATACATTGCAAACCACTTTGCCTGAGGGCTTACAATGGCAGATAAACTACACTAAACTAGCTAAAGTAATTCTACAATTTATACACACACACACACACACACACACACACACACAGAGTCAGACACAATTTATGTTCTCTGCTTCATCCCAAACATGTCTGTAGCTCAAAGTTAATAAAATGCAAGGTATCATGGTGTTTTTAGTGAAATCCTACGTTTTAACAAACCTAAGTCAGATAATTTCTGTATTACATGGTTTTCATTGGTGGTGACTTGAGGTAAACATGACTTTGCAGTTACAAACAATACAAGTTTGTCACCTTTGCAATTGTGTATATATTTTGAGGAGTTACTGCGTTATGTTAAAGAGCCATATGACAGACTGTTGAGCAGTGTGGAAGTTTGAATTAGAGGATGCAGAAGCAGTTCAGTACACCTTGCAAAAAGGTGGAATAAAGCAAGGGCAGAGAAAGAGGAAGCGGGAGATGAGACCTGAGCAGCTGTTGCTGCCCAAAGTAGAGATATCATTTCAGACATTTGGTCACTGGGGAATTCAACACTCCTTGTGACCAGTGGGAATGCATAATTCACAGTCTTAACCACAGTAGAGTATTCAGTATCAGTAGAGATACCTACTGCAGTATAGTGATAGATCACCATTAGCATAAAGTCAGAGCTACAAAATCAATGGAACCAGGCAGTTTACGTGTGTTACGATCAATATGAGGCCACGTCTTCACGTGCTCCAGCACAGCGTCTCGTGGGTTTGTTCAAATCTCTTTATGTAGCTGTTTTTCCCCCCAAAGCAGCTTCTTAACCTTTCTACCCTCATACCTTTGAAGTGAAGCTAATGTTTGCATCTCCTGCCCTTCCTCAAGTTAATCAGTGAGCAAATCAAGGCATAACTAAGATGACAGAGATTTTACTTCTAGCAAGTTCCTTGCATGCATATAAAAGTAATGAAGTAAAAAGAATTTTGGTGACAGTTTCTTTTTAGGGTAAATGTAATTCGGATACATTTTCTCGGAGACACTTCACAATTTAAGTCCCCTTGCTCCAAAACAAGTTGCACTGATTTACCCATTTATGCAGGTGGGTAGTTTTTACTGGAACAGTTTATGGAAAGTACCTAGTTAAAGGGAACAGCAGCAGGAAATTAGATTTCAACCTGGGTCTTGTAAGTGTAAGGCAGTCAGTCTAACCAGTACATCACCTGTTGCCCATTCAGGTCTGTGCAGTACCTGGAGGTGCCCTGTGTCAAATGATGGATCTTGTTCTGGGACTTCATGACCATGTTTGTGCTCCTGTTGCAGCAAGGTGGACAGCGCATCGGCTGAGGAAGAGCAGGTGACCCTCATCACAGAGAGCATGCCGGTCACCTCAGCTGATGAGGAGAAGCTGCTGCTGCTTAACCGGAACACCGAACTGCGTCGCATCAACAAAGAGGTGAGGCCCGCATTGGAGTAGGTAGTACCACTGTGACCAGGGCCTGGGGGGAACTGACTAAGCTGTTTCCATCTACCAGCTCATGAGGCTCAATGTGGAGTGGGACCACATCTACCGCAGCACCACAGCGGGCCTGCAGCAGCGCATCAGCACCCTGGAGCAGGAGGGCACCACCCTCAAGCACCTCAACAGCCGGCTTTTACTCAAGGTGGAGCATGAGCAGGTGAGTACAGGCTGAAGGGGGCATGTTGGTGTACCCTGGGGCTCTGGAGTATGTAGAGGCAGCATGGATGGACTTTACAGAGTGCTCACTGACTGGGATTGAACCTCATGCAGAATAAGAGGGAGTACTATGAGCAGACGCTTCTGCAGGAGCTCAAGAAGAACCAGCAGCTTCAGGAGTACGTGCGTCTGCTGGAGAACCGCCTGCACAACAACGACACGCACCGGGACTGGACAGGGGTGGCGCTGGTGAGTCTTGAGTGTGGATGTGTTTTTGGACGTATGTTTCTGCATATAGGTGTTCTCTGTGTTTGTGCATGTGGGGGGTATATGGGAGTACATGCTTCCATCTAAAGAATCAACAATCATTTATTGTTGAAAACACTAATACAGCAGCTATACAAGGGAGCAGAAAATAAAGATCCTCAGGTCCACAGTGCACAGAACAGGAAACAAATTAAGAGAATGACAAAAATTTAAAGAATCCTAATAAAAAAAATACTACAACATGGACAAAATAAAGTTATAATGTCTAGTAGCATAGATAAATAAAGAATAAATAGATAAATTCAAAACACATACAAAACAGACAAGTATACATATGCACACACACATTCATATACATGCGTATACACACACGTATAAGCATAATACAGTGTGCTTATATTTTGATAGCTTATTTTATATTTTGATATTTTGTCTCAGGCATGTTTATGATATAAAGAAATATCAAGGCTATATACCAGGATCATTTTCTGTGTCACTTTGTAAAGCAGGTAGACACTATACTGTCTAAGAAATGGGTGGCAAAAATTATCTTTGTTTTGTCTCGAGATTAAAGCTTTGTTTTCACAGTCGTAAAGGTGTTCCTGTTATTAAAGCTGCTTATATGACTGTGGCTCATACATACGGTAGCATGAAGAGAGGGGGGGCAGTAAAAGGCGGCGTGATTCATGTTAAAGTTAAAGTTCCCATGTTAAAGTTCCTCATTTTCTTACATCCATCCATCCATTCATCCATCCATCCATCCATCCATCCATCATCATCATCATCATCCATCCATTATCATTAACCACATTATCCCGATCAGCATAGCAATGGTCTGGAGACTATTCCAGAATCATTGCGCATTGGGCCATAAAACTACCCCCAATGGGACACTCGTCCATCACAGCATCACAGGATGGCCACATACACACACATTCACACACACTGTGGACTACTTAGAGAAACAGAATAATCTGAAACACACATCTTTGTACTGTGGGAGGAAACCCACATCTGGAGGAAACATCCCTCAACAGTCACCAGTAACAGTTTCACACATCCTTAGCCCTGCTTTCTGAATGAACAAACATTTTGATTTGAGTAAGTGTGTTAATTGTTACATGTTTATAGTTTATTTCAATTAGGAATCAAAGGATCAAGGTTCATATCTCCAAAAAATTACTCAGCTGTTTAAAAGAGTAATTCACTCTAAGTAGCTTGACCCTGTGAGCATATATGAACAAATAAATGTATTTTATCTATGAGAGCACTTTGTGCATTTACTGAAGTTTTGCTCTGTTTCTTAGTTGCAGAACGGTTTAGAGGTGGCGCAGCCCCCAGAGGTTGGCAGTCCTCCCGAGGCTTCCCAATGGCGGTACCAAGACTCGGGCCACAGCTCCCCACAGCTGCCAGCTTCACCACCTGCAGCAAATCGCTGGAGCAGGAACCAGGCAAACAAGGGCATCCCCTGGAGGGAGCCCACTGTGGAGTCAGACACTGAGAAAGAAATGCGAAACCTGAAAGAGCAGCTGGAGGCTCTGCGGTGCCAGGTGGGTCATGGAGGGCAGCTCCGCACAGCGCCAGCCAGGCAGAACCAGAGGCCTCACACTGTGCGCTGGGTGTTTGTGTGGGTGTGTGAGGACAGTGTTTCAGAGTGTCTATAGGCTGTGAAAATGAAACAGAGATCCCATCCTTCTCAAAGGTTACTGCTCTCTTTGCACAATACGGTGCACATTGCCACCTACAGGCCACCAATTCCAACTATTGCATGGTCTCAGCTGAAAAGGTTTTTTTTTAGTTAATTTTGCCTCCAAAGATACTTTATGGTTAAAAAATAATGGCTGCACAATTTAAAAATCTGTGTACACAATACCTCTGGCTGAAACATTCTTGCTATAATAGAATTTATTCCCTTAGAAGATTTTGAGTGGTCCGCTATTAACATTTTTTAACATATTGATTGCTCCCTGGGCAACGCACGTAATATGGTGTTTCTATATTTTGACTGTACAGCACTTTTCGGTTCCAATAAATCCTGGTTGTGCACGTAGTAATAATGTTGTGCTCATGCCAATGGAAAAAGGAGCTCAGGTTTTATTGCAATACAAAACAAAAGAAGAAATAGTAAAAAACATTTCTGTTCCTGAAGTTGACATATTAGCCTCTGTGTTGCGCAGATGTGGCTGGGCTCATTTGTAGGCTCTGATACCAACTGGGAAGGCATTCAAGGACAGCGTGATGGGAGCATATTTCCATTTTCCTAATTACCCAGTGCAGGGTTTTACATGGAATGAATACAGCATGACTATCATTAAGTGGCAGAGCTAAAGATGTCTACATTTGCATTCCCCGTCCCCTTTGCTGCTGCTAGCTTAGTCGTAATTGGTGTTTCAAGAACTCTAAAAAAAGGTATTTTTAAACATGGAGAATTTTTTGCTATTTCATGCTTTCACTTTGAAATGCAAATACATATTGCCCACTGGCTGTCCAGTATATGCGTCAAGTATTATAAAGGCAGAAGGTTCTTTTAGTACCGTTTCATTTTTGTATTCCAACACAGTGTTTTCCAGAAGGCCTGTCAGGTTTAGAGTGTTCACATTTAGTCAGGGTGCAGAAGCACAGTGACCTGTGCTGGTATTAGGGGGTAAACACTGTTTTACCTCCAGGCACGCAGGTGCTTTGAACTCAGTGTCAGTAGAGCAGTGATGTTTTTAGCTGGGGATGTTGTCCTAGTGAGTGTGTGTGTCCTGCAGACGGAGATCTACGAGGCCGACTACAAGACAGAACATAAAGATCGAGAGCGCATGTTGCAGGAAAACAAGAAGCTGCGGCGGAAGGAGAGCGAGATGCGACAGCAGATGGCACTGTTGCAGGAGCAGGTAGTCTAACTTCTTCCATTGGACAGGTTTATTTCGTTTAATGGGAGTAGCAAGTTCTGTGAGGTTGTCCCGCAGAAATACGCATACCACGGTTTCTCATTGAACTTTTAATTTCAAAATGGATCAATACATGCCAACTAAAAGACATAAGACACCAAATGAGGAGTGCAGTAGCCCCACTGATACATTTGATGATATTTATGACATTATTGTGCTTTATCCTCTTACAGTCCCTTATACACAGTAATCATGAAACAAGTATGTCTCAGACAGACCACGTTTAAAGTTAACTGTCCAAGAATGGCACTGAACCAAACACATGGTACTATCCTGAAGTTTTACATGCACCACATT
The DNA here is from genome assembly GCA_900497675.1 of Arapaima gigas. Classification (NCBI taxonomy): domain Eukaryota; kingdom Metazoa; phylum Chordata; class Actinopteri; order Osteoglossiformes; family Osteoglossidae; genus Arapaima; species Arapaima gigas. The sequence continues at coordinate 211,604 of UFQX01000005.1, read as the reverse complement.
AGCATATATTGTGGAAGCAGTTTGGGACCTGAACTTACTGGTGTTTAAAAGGTTAAAGTGGTTGGTTTTTACTGGGTCTAGGACTGTAGTTCTCACTGGAGCCATTTGCAAGTACTGGGGAGCTCAAAAGGTTTGCCTGAATGTTGGAGGAAACGTCCCGTCATTGAATTTTACCATATTTGTGGCAAGAAATAATTTGCATTTCAGAACACTTCACATATAGCATTAAAAATTGCCTGTGTAACAAGCTGAAAACCCCAGTATATCCATGCAATTTCAATTAGGTGAGAATATCTACTTTCTTATACCACTAGATTTTTATTATATAGAACCCTGTTTTTTGGAAGAACAAAACAATACATTGTTCTGTAATTCTTACAGTCTTATATACTTCACATTGATTTAAGAATTATAAGAGTCAAATATGAGGGAATTGTAATGCATGGCTAATGCTGCCACAACTGGACCCCTCCATCCCTGTGCAGCTGAAGGTCTATGAGGATGACTTTCGCAAAGAGCGATCGGACAAGCAGGTGCTGCAGCGACTTCTGATGAAGAAGACGGCCCCCAGCGAGCCCGTCCTCATCCACCGCTGCAACAACGACCAGGAGGTGCCAGCGGCGGACAGGGAGCGTTTGCGGGAGCGAGAGAGGAGGTGCCGCTGTGGAAAGCACTGCGAGCGGCGCGGGCACAAGGCCGAGGGACCGCGCCCCACTTGCCCACAGCGGCGCATGGAGGTGCAAACATCGTCCTTCTCTGATGAGTACAACTAACCAAGTCTTTCCTCACAAGCTCAAAATACAACTCCTATTCCATACCTCTTAAATTATACATTTAGAATATGTTGACAGTAAAAGTTTATGGCTTTGGAGAGAGATCCAGTAGTGCAATGCAACACAGAAACATCTCCAGGGGCATGTATACACATAATATATACAAGTGTTAAGTGTGACAGAGTTGGGGAATCAATTCATCATAGAGGGCTGCCAACATGATCTTCCGTGAAGTTCTCAGGCACTTCTGAGCTGGGCCTACAAGCTGTTCAGGAGTGTGGCACATGCTGGAAGCTAGGTGGGAAATTAGAAGCTGATTTCTTACAAATCTTCAGCGGGGCTGCTCAACACCCGCAGGCATCTCTCTGTTAGCATGGAGCTGTATGACCTCAAGGCCTCAGACCACATCAGCACTGACACTGGTGGCAGCAACATCTTACAATAATCCTGAAGTAGCGAAGTCTAAGCAGGGACGTTATCTACTGCAATGGAGTTGTCTGTACTGACATAGAAAGAAATTCTTACTGACCACTTCTAGAGCCTGAAATTCTTAAAAATATTATTATTATTATTGCTAGTATATAAAAAAGATTATTTTCAGGTTTCATATGCACCTGTGCCAAAACAAAATGAAAAGATATTTGTAATATATTGTTAAATACTGTATGTTCAAAAAGTGTTTTTGTTTTAAAAAAAATTATAACCATTTATTCTGATTTCATTGTGTGATATAAAATTGTCTTTAGAGGTGGTGTTTGTTGTACATGGCAGTGCTGTTATCTTATAATGAATTATTTGCATATTCATGTTGAATTCATGCTGTATCGGTATGAACATGATTTATAGCTGGGTGGGATCTGGTGTTCTGTCTAATACTTCCCTCCCGAAATTCATCTTTTCCAAGACATCAATTTGTAAAGGGGATGGAATGAATTGCAGCTTGAGCCAAACATAATGGCACTGAATTAAATACAGTTTTTGTGTGTTTCTGTTGTGTTACTAGCCAGTAGCATGTTTTTGGGTTACAGGTTTAATTCCCTCTGTACCTATTGTTCATATTCTGTTCAAACGGTACCCTTAGTGATCAGGACCCCTGGGAGTGACACACCCAGTGACCCTCAGAGGACCTAGTAGAGCCTTCATCTACTTCTGGGCTCATCTTGGTACTGGCCATGTTTTGTCTGTGAATGTCTGACCAACTTTGTTGCCTTTGGATAACAAAACAAAGACCTTGATAAGGTAACGGTTGTCGTAGTTTGTACACGAGAGTCCAGCAGTAACTCAGCATTCATACCTCCTGTAGATTTCTCATCCTCTACATTCAGCACTGGAGCTGTTCCATCAGAGACTGAAATGTTCAGTCCAAAGTTGTTTTAGAGAAGATATAAAAAATTTGTCCAAGATTACATGCTGGAGTGAAAAATTTGGTCTGTGTGAAAGTTCTGATTCTTCACCACAATCAGAAATATGTGAAGATAAATGCATCTAAAAAAGGTTATTCTACACGTAGTTATAATTTTTGCTTTTTTCTTTAGTCAACTATAGCCTGAAGTTTAGGAATTGAATTATTTAGCTGAGATTTTACAATGGTTTTCATTTTATAGCCTAAATAAGGTGTTTCTATAGTGTTTTCTGCTTCTGTGTGACCATCTACTGTTCCAAGCTCTGGCTCCACAACCACTGTGTCTCCATTTATTAGTGTCTTGTTTACAAGCCACAGTATCGTCACTGCTCCAGATCTTCAGCATTCTCTGCCTGCACCGTGCACTTGGGTTCACAGCTGTTCACATTGCCTAGTGATCATGACACATGTCGAGTTGTGGAAACGACGCCATCACCAGAGTTTGGAAGCATGTCTTCGTTTATAAGGTGCAGCGTCACCGTGGAACATCAGCCACTGTACAGCGGACATTACCTCTCCACCAAATCACTTACTCAGCTGTAGACTCTGTTTCTGTACCATTTCTCTGTGTGAGTATGTCTTGTTTCTCAAATACCCATATTGAGTACAGCAGTTTTCAGGCATTTGTCCCTGTATCCTGCTGAAAAAAACACCATCTTTAATTCAGTTGAATTTGTTGTAAAAAGACTTGAATTTTTTATAATTACAATAAATTCAGTAAGGTCTAAGCTTATTTTCTTGAGCTTAAAGTCAGCAGCAGTTTATGTAACATTATTTACACAACTGGTTAGACATGGTATTTTGTACAAAATAGAATTTTTTTTTGTGAAAAATTTCCTCCTTTAAAAAATTAACTTTATTCACTCTGACCTCAAATGCCTGTTTCTTCTGTTTTTTTTTTTTTTTTTAGAATTGTGAACAACTGCTATGTTTTAAATATAAAATGTTAGAGAATGTGGAATAATATATTGTCATATTAAAAATTATATGCTTTTTTTAATCAGTGCCCTGGGCTTACTGTGTCATGCTTTCCATTAGGTTATGGTAAATAGGGAGAGCCATTAATACAAATAAACTTAAATATGACACATTTCAGCTTTTTTTTTAAATTTCACACCTTGAATAAGCAAGCAAAATTGCAGAGTACAGTTTTTATTTGGGCAGTTATGTTTGTAGACTGTGAACAAACGTAACTAGGAATATAACAGATTCATCATCAGAAATTTAGACTAAAATAGATTAAAATGTATGTATCCGTCATTAGGGAAAAATACCAATTTAGATGATTTATTTATTTTTTCACATAGGGGGCAATGAAGGTGCTGAGCAGTAGAAAATACCTGGATAGGACAATGCATTTTCTATCCATTTCTTTCAATTTGGGATATTCCTTCTTTAGGTTAGAGATGATTCTAGCACCTTGGAATTAAACTTAGATGGTTTTAATAGGTATATAACAGACACTTTGTTTTCAGTATCTTGGAAAAGCAAAGTACTTTCCTGAAAATTTGTCTTACGACAAATACAAAATACAGAAATGTATTCTGAGCTTCATATTTCATAGAACTGCAGTTTCTAAAGCTTAAAATATATTAGTTTATTTTCACATATTTTATCTGACAGGCTCTTCCTTCAGACTGAACCTTCTTCACACTGCAGCAACCACTAGGTGGAGGAGCTAGACAGGTTATTACCTCTGAAAGCAATGACACTTGTACATTCAAATTATTGCTAATTTTAAGCCTTGTTTCTTAGCAAATAGTACATCACAAGACACATTTATACATTTTATTTTTAATAAACGGCCATATAATTAGATATTTATAAAGACATTCCCACTGTTTTTCCGATCCCTCATATGTACTTTCAGTTAACTGACATTGTCAATATGGAAAGACCAGGAATGAAAAAAAATCTGAAGCATTGCTGCTTTATTAGCTGATTCTAAAACCACCTTGTATGCAAAAATAAATCTGTGGATATCTCCATTAGGTGGGCTAATTTGTCCTTGTTCTCACTGATCTGTGGCTTTTTCATTGGCAGCAGCCAGCTGGTATGGAGTCATTTGCTACTAAAGACATTAAAAACACCTCTGTCATCCCCATTTTTACTATATAATAAAAATTTATATATTGAAAACTGATGTTAAAGCATGGTATCCTTATAGACATCAATGTTTTAGCTATTACTTTCTTAGGAGTTGGTTTTCCCACTGCTGACCTTTATTTCTTCCTTCAGCTTTATGGTGCCTTCAGGCTAGACAAGGTGAAGGGTGGTGGGATAAGAATGAATGTATTCTCTCAATGACAATAATAAATTCACTTTTAAAATTTGTTTAAATAGATTTTACCCCACCTTTTGAATGAAAAGCACCCCCCCGTTAGGTCCCTAATTTGTCTTTCATCCCTTATGTGGACCAGCCATCATCACAAGCTGGTAGACATTTATAATCACTAATTATTCCAACAAAAATCTTAAGGTATGGTATACGGTCAGAATTTACTAACACAATATGTCACTCAGGAGTTTTAAAAAGGAAACAAATAGGTATAAAACAGAAAAAATATGTTCATACTGTGCTTCTTTCCTGTCATCTACTTTCATTTTTACCACCATTATTTGTCATTTTATGCACAGCTTTGTCCAGAGCAATGCTGGTTTTGTACACAAAGCTACTTACAGTTTACCCTGTTTTATCAGAGGTATTTTAGAGTATCAGTTGAGATGTGTGTTATACATTGTTTAAGGATATGACAACAGAAGCATGATTCCTTCAGACTGCAAGGCAGTGCTGCCAACCATTGAGCTACGTATTGCTGTTTTGTTTAATAAAAATAAATTCTGGACTATGTGCAGGTACTGGGGTCTGGATGGAGGTTCAGTGCTCTCTGTGTTTGGCTCTGGATGACTCAGACAAGGATAATGGAGCTTTGTAGGTCAAACTCTGTTCTGAGCAAACTATTCAATTATTAAAATTAGCAATAGACCATTGAAGAGCTTAACATCATTTTAAACTTAAGTCAAATTCCCCCTGTTGTTCACTAGCATTTTGTCAGATGATATTTTTACTTCTGTAGGTTTATACTTGTCACACATATTTCACAGTTGAGTACCATCCTGCTGTTTAATGTGGTTGAACTCATAACATTTCTTTTAACAACTGGTTGTCACCTAATATTGCCATGTCTTCCTATTTGATCAATCAAACTTAAAAAAATGTCTGGGAGATGATATAAGGTTCAAAAGCATATCCTGAAAAATGCATCATTCCTATTAAGCTTTTTTAATGTCCTTTCAGGCTTACAAATAACATTGGACACAGGCTCCACTCATAAGAGGTGTTAATGTTTGACCAAAGGACCTTCAGATGCCGTGGAGAGGACAGCCTGCAATGACCTGGATGTTTGTGTCAGTAAATTTCACCATACACTTTGCTGGACACATCAGAACAGAGATACTGTACCAGAGCAAATCTTTCGAAGTTAAGGGTTTACATGGCATCATGCACAGTTTGAAGTTTTGTTAAAGATGAAGTATGACAACAGTTACCTTATCAAGGTCTTTGTTTTGTTATCCAAAGGCAACAAAGTTGGTCAGACATTCACAGACAAAACATGGCCAGTACCAAGATGAGCCCAGAAGTAGATGAAGGCTCTACTAGGTCCTCTGAGGGTCACTGGGTGTGTCACTCCCAGGGGTCCTGATCACTAAGGGTACCGTTTGAACAGAATATGAACAATAGGTACAGAGGGAATTAAACCTGTAACCCAAAAACATGCTACTGGCTAGTAACGCAACAGAAACACACAAAAACTGTATTTAATTCAGTGCCATTATGTTTGGCTCAAGCTGCAATTCATTCCATCCCCTTTACAAATTGATGTCTTGGAAAAGATGAATTTCGGGAGGGAAGTATTAGGCAGAACACCAGATCCCACCCAGCTATAAATCATGTTCATCCTGATACAGCATGAATTCAACATGAATATGCAAATAATTCATTATAAGGTAACAGCACTGCCATGTACAACAAACACCACCTCTAATGATAATTTCATATCACACAAAGAAATCAGAATAAATACTAATCATTTTTTTTCAAAACAAAAACAATTTTTGAACATACAGTATTTAACAATATATTACGAAATATCTTTTCATTTTGTTTTGGCACAAGTGCATATGAAACCTGAAAATAATCTTTTTTATTATATACTAGCAATAATATTTTTTAAAAATTCAGGCTCTAGAAGTATTAGACTGAACACCTAACCCCACCTAGCTATCAATCACGTTCATACTGATACACACAACCTGATAGTTCCGCACTGCAAGCGGAAAATGAGTTTATAATGGAAGATACTGTGATAATGATAAGACTTGCAGGCATGTAATCAGGTAACCACAGATGTGACTTCTTATGTTATGTTATTGTCCAGGTTTGCTGTGTGTATTATTGTGAGAACCTTTTGTGTAAAGTGGGTCAGTCTTTTCTAAACCAAAAGGAGGGACTAATTAAAGAGTCCATTTTGTTGCATTGGAGGTTGACAGGCCAAGGCCTGCTCACGATCATTGGTCATGAATCACATGTAGAGTCCTTTTATAAATCAGATTTGTTCTTTTTTCCCCACTCCTGCACTTTAATAAACGCATTTGGCACAAATTTTGAGCAAAGTATTGTGTGGCCTGATATGGAAACAAGCAGGTTTAGTCCACACCCTGACACAAGGTTTGACAGATAGCATGAAAAAGGAAAGCATTTCACAGCAAGTTTCATGTTCATTTTTTCCATGGTGTTTTTCTTACTGTTACACAACTGTTTCATTGTTGTATGAAAGTTTTATTGTCTGCTATATGAAAAGAAATCTTATTATATTTATTCAGGAAAAAGTATAAATTTCTATACGGGGGAAAAAAATACAAGGAACAACAAAATGTGAAGCAACAATGAAAATAATTATCATATATATAAAACTGACTGCTGAGTACGTGTGGCTGGAAGTTTCTCTCTTTTTTTTGTTATGCAAAACAAAGCCCAGCTTCACACACTAACAACTAAATAATACAATATTACACCAATTTTGCAAATCTATAGTACTCTGAAAACTATGGTTATAAGGATCTCTATTTTCAAACTATTTAAATTTTATTAAACTATTGTCATATTTAATTTTTTATTTTTTTCTTAGGCTATTTGCAACTGGGAATGTTGCCTTAATCATTGCACTTGGAAAATATCTGTTATCAGGATTACTTTCCGTTCTTCACCTTGAGGGGGAATATGGGGCTAGTTCTACTTTTAAATGGTCAGTAGAAGTTGTTTGTGGTAGAATGTGAAAAGATATAGCTTACTTCCAGGTTACAAAACATTAAAATAGATACGTGGCTTGAAAGACCTTTGTTGGAAAAACAACCTCCAAGAAATTTAAAATTTGAGATATAACAAACTTCAGAATGTTCTCAACCTCCAGGGGATGTGAGTTAATGCCTTTCCCTAGCAAGGTGCCTTTGTTTATAAATATGCTTTAAATATTATAAAATAAGACAAATGAATTGAGTTCAGCAAAACTTTCTTTAAACAAAATCCACTTTTATAGACCAGTTCACAGCTAAATTTGGAGCAGTTCACTTTATTTCAGCCGTATATTCTGGTGATAGTACTTCTTACCCGGGATTTAATTGTTTTATTTTCCCTTTTTCACCATGATTGTCTGCGGCTTAAAAGTTTATTAGCAGCATTTTTGTGAATGACAAGCTAGCACTAAGGTTTGACAGATTATCTCCGTCATCAGCCATAAGATAGAAAATAAGTTTCCTGGCAGGAGACCTTGGTGACATGACATCATTTGTCATTTGTGCACAATTACTGATGTGAACAAAGAGCAACGTTGTTTTGGTGGTATTTAGAAAATGCATAGCCACCCTTTTTCACTCTTAAGAGTGAAAACATGGACATATGCCAATTATCACATACTAACCAAGGCTGTTTTCTGTATTCTCCTCCCATCTTATCTACATATATGTACTGAGAATCTGCAGGGGAGTTTCCGTAACTCCCTGCACCCTTATTTAAGACACAGCGCTGAAGGTACGGACAAGCGGCATCATTTGTCCTGTTGTTTAATTCTGGGGGTTCCAAGCATTTTAGAAACAAGCCAGAAACTTTTTTGAAGTCAGAATAACTCTGTGGTAAGCATGCTCTTTTGTTCCATTTATTTAGCATTTCTTTGGGGTTTCTGGTGTTTAGGGGTCTGCTATTTCTGCTCGTCCTAACGGACATGTTTGTCGGTGTCCACAAATTTCTTCATTTGGCTCACAATCTTCTGCAAGGCAACTTACAATATTAAGTTATCGACAATTTAATCTTTTTATACAGCTGAGTGGTTGTTTTACTATAGCAATTCAGGGTAACCACCTTAGGGTAGGGGGAGGACTTCAAATCTGAGTCCTCTGGCTGTCAAGGCAGCTGCCCTACCAAATTCACTATCTCCTGCCCTAATAAGGGGAGGAAGTCCTTTGCTTTTTATATTTTGTAGAATATTTTTACAACATGCCGGGCTACTGGTTACACTGTAATTTCACCTGACTGGAAAACCATCCCTGAGCAAATGCACCTTGAACTAGGAGTAAAAAAAACAGCCAGATGTCATAGCGTTTAACTGCTCTTTATTCAAAAGTGTTTTTGGGACAGATTATGAAAACAGCCTTCAGCCTAAAAAACTGTTGCCTCACAGCAAAGGCAGGAACCAAGAGGCAGCGGCAGCGAAAAGGGACAGACAGCAGGGGTGAGCAAGCAGCCATCAGGAAGAACTAAACCTAGCTGGAGAAATGGCTCCTACAGCCACGGAGCTGAAAGCCTTGTATGAGCAGCAGGGGTTCCTCACGGAGCTGCCTGTACTGAGCAACACAGAGCTGCAGGAAGCCAGGGTGGCCTTCGCCCAGCTGGAGAAGGAGTTTGGTGAGTGGTTCCACCTGAGCACAACACCTCATCTGTATGAGCAGCCTGTCCCACTATAGGTGGCCTATATCTGGCACACCTTACAGTAAAGTCATTGTCTCACCTTAATAAACAGTGAAATCATGAGACAGATTTTTTTAAGAGGACAGTGCATGTGTAAACATCTGTAAACATTTGTTTGTGAGTAGGACAGGAATACACCCAGTACAGCCTCCACAATGTCCATCTGAAGTATGACTGGGTAACGCGCCTGGTCAAACACCCCAAAGTCCTGGACGTTGTCAAAGCCATCTTGGGATCGGATGTCATTCTGCTTGATTCCCGCTTCATCTGCAAATATCCAACGCAGCCCAACAACAAAGGACAAGGAGGGAATGACATCACTAATGATGCCAGAAAGAATTGTGAGGTGGAAGAGGGTAAAACATCAGGTCATCATGGGGCACCAGATAAGGCTCTCCTTCCCTTTGTAGCATGGCATCAGGATATCAGGTGGGTTTAGAGGTCAATTATAAAGCAGGTTTGCAGTTTCTCCAGCTAATATTGCTAATAAAGGTGACTGAAATACAAATGTGGACTATATGCAGGTACTGGGGTCTGGATGGAGGTTCAGTGCTCTCTGTGTGGTTGGCTCTGGATGACTCAAACAAGGACAATGGAGCCTTGCAGGTCATCCCAGGTACAGAGGGGTTCATTCGGGGTTCAGTTTCCTTTTTGCACCAGGGCCAGGATCTCAACTTGAAGTAATATACAGTTACATCTATGGGTTATGAAATCGGTCTCTTCCAGATATAGAGATAGGAACCGAAGTACGGCAGGCAAACAGGTTGTAAGTCAGGCTGGACGATTTCACTGTATATGTGGAATGTCATGCTCTACATCCAGCAGATATCAGTGAAAACCAGAAGTGTGGGCTGCACTAAATACTGTTTGTAATCCCTGAAAACGTTAAAAATCAGCTTTACAACAATGGCATTGGTTTTATGGCAGTCTGTCGCAGCTTTATAAATTTTATATATACATTGGCCATCCATCATAAATATGGGTGGTGGTAAGTCGCACAGGTCGTAAATTGGATCCTGGCTGTGTACAGTAAACTTTGCTCCCTGAAGTTGAGTTCATTTTATTTTTTTGCAGGGATTAAGTCAAAGACAAGTACAGACTAAACAAAGTGTCTTTTGACTTGTTTGGCAGGTACTCATCTTTCTGGACTTCTTCCTCACCAGTCATCAGAGCAACCTGGAAACATGCTCAGCGTCAATCAGGAAATCCCCAAGGACTTGGTGGAAACCCAAAAGGCAATGCTCTGTCCCCTACTGGCTGGACAGATGTCAGTAAGTGACATGGTTCTGATTTATCCCCTTAACACTGATATTCAGCCACCAATGTCGATTTTCCTGAGGGTGAACATCTGAAGTTCACAGTAATTTTGTGCAGCTTAGTGCCACTATCTGTCTCTGATACTTTGATGCACATTTTATTTTTGACAGTTTCTGTTTTCTCAAAGTGCATTTCAGTATTGCAATACCTGATGTCTTATAAATTCAACTGTTTTCCTCTGTCTGTATCAATTTCTGTTTTTATTTTAAGACTGTATTACTGAAAAAGCTCGCAAAGGTTCCCTCTGCACGTGTGCATCTATTATATTATTAGACTTCGTGGCTAACATATTGTCTGTGTGCTTGAGGTGCATGATGGATTTCTGGTCCATGGGAGTGACCCCAACACATCAGGCCACAGGCGCTGTGGGTTCGTAATACGTTACATCCCCACCTGTGTGTATCCCATTGAAGTGAGTCTTTCTACCCGAAGGATAAGAAACACAACATAAATCTGTTTCTATCAAGATGAAAACAGCTTTAGCAAATGAAGAAGCACTGACACACAGCACAGAAACATCAATCCAGTACTCTGCCTCTAGGTAGTGGTGTAAAGTTGTCGTATGTTCTGTGTCTTCATGACAGGACCCCGACCGCCCGAGGCGTTTCAATGTAACTGTCGTGGTGTCTGGCACTGACAAGTTCAACCACTTCAACAGCATCAGTGATTTGGTTTGAAGCATTCAACCATTTCTGAAGCATCTTAATTAAGAAATACTGTATCTTTATAGAAAATTGTGAAAGGCACCAGGATTGTCTACTCACAACTGTCTCACATTGAAAAGAACTGTAATGTTTTATTAGCTTCAAATAAAGTTTTTTTCTTCACCTAATTACCAGTTTGGTGTATTTTCTGCAATGGTCCATTACAAGCCTGACACATTCATTTTTTACATTTATTTTAATTTACTTGATCCTGGTAAATAATTGCATTGAGGTAAAGAGAGGCATTGAGAACTGTCAGGATTATGGTCAACACAGAATGAGGGGTTGTGTGGACCACAGGACTAAAGATACTGTTATGTTTGTGGAACCATCCTGAGTTGCTGTGTTCTTTGTGACATGAGACACTATCCTGCTCTCAGTATCAATTATAAATCCTCAATTGGCCCAGAAGGGACCGATCTGGTCAACAACAATATTTTGATTATTTTTTCACTCAAGCAGTGCTTTTTTGTACTAAAAGCCAAATGTATGCCAAGAAAATGTTCCCCTTACTATAAAACTGCAATCACCAGTTTTGTCCAGTTGCACTAAGGTGGACAGATAGCACCATTAGTTTTATACCAGTTTCTGATGTTTGCCATCAGAATCTCACAACAGAAACTACTATTTCACAAGCCATGCAACATTTTTGCTCTCTTCAACCATCCAGTTTGGGTGACTGCATATCCATATCCACTGGAACCTGATCTTCTGGTTCTGAACTGAGGCAATGATTCCATCATGCTCTTCTGCTGTTATAGCCCAACTGCTTCAAGGCTTGAGGAGATGCAGTTGGCTGCGTTATAGTTGCAAAAGTTATGTTCCTATGAAACGTTGTATTAATTTACATAATAAAAATATCCAGATCCAGTGGAAAAATACAGTAATCATCACTTCCATAAAAAAATTAAAGCAAACTCTACATTAAATTGAATGACAGTATGAAAAGTTCCAAGAACACAATATGTTGCTAAAAAACCAGGTGAAAATAATGAAAAATATATGCAAGTTTGTTCCTAAAATACAGTTTTAGTTAGCTAGTTAGTTAGTCATGAGCATTGTCTCTGACGGGGTACATATGCAATGTTCATTTTACAATCACCCCTTGGAACACCAAAGTGCTTCTCAACCATGTTTTACTGTAATCCAGTAGATAAAAATTAAATGGGAAATGTTTAATGTTTAAACTTTGTAGCTTGCTGAAGAAGAACTGATTCAAGCGAGCACTTGACTGAACACCTTGCACAATCAGACACACACCTTCATCTGCACTACATTCTGGATGGGGTCTCGTATTTTTCCTAATCTCATATTCAGCACGTTAAATCCAAATCACATCGGTAAAGACAGACATACAACAAATAGTGGCAGTAACAATAACTGATATGAGTAGTAAGTCTCACATTGATAAAGAATCATCAGATGATACACAAGTAAAAATAAAGAAGAAAGTCGCAAGGCAAGAGCTGAAAAAAACCCTCTGGCCAGTACAAACTGTAAACTGGGATCTTTTTCTGGCTGAAAATGAGACCAAATAAACTAGCACACATCAAGTTTGCACATATATTACTGTTAAGCCTCTTTTGTTCTCTTCACTGATTGATTATTGACTCAAGGTGACCTTCTAATAAATGCTGAATCACTGAATCACATCCTGGTTCTGGTTGACAGCCCTTTTCTGACATTTTCAGACCCCCCCCCAAATGGACATCATTGACATTAACAAAAAGATTAACACAATCATCACCAAGCACTTTAAAAACAAGCCATTGTGTACAAACATGAACCCTCATCACTGTTTATAGTAAGTCAGAATCATGGAGAATAATGGAGAGAGATTGACATGAGAACATATCACACAAAGGTGACACCCTAAGTCCCCCGATTTCAGCCTTTTATGTGTTCTGCTCTATAGTCAGTAATGTGATGACATTTAAAATCTGCAGGTCAGCACACACTTCCCTCACCCACAACCTCTGAGACCAACATCTATAAGGAAATTGGACAAACTGCCAGTGAACCTACCGGGCAGAACATATATGGTGAGCACATACTGTGAAGTGTGGTGCTTCAAACCACCTGTGTTCCCTGTATCTGGTCAAACTGACCAAGACCTTTGGAAATAATACATAATCTCTTGTCTTAAATAATTTTCAAAAGTAAATTAATATTTATATAGCACCCTTCTCAAAATTTTACATCAGAGTACTTGCATAATGATGTAGATGTACCTAAAAGTATGAAAAATACACCAGGACTTAAAGCAAAGAGTTAAAAATAAGTATTTGGAAAACCATTAAAACATCAGTGAAGAGGGAACTTAACTCCTATAGCTGCTAGAGGGAGAAAACCTGCTGGAGGCCCCTGATAAAATGGCTGCCAGATCTTCCGTGTTGATGTGCAGTGTTTTTAACAAATTATCAGCCGGTCAGAGCTGCGTGACCGTGTGACTGAGACCTTTTTTTAAAAAAAGAAGTTCTGACATTATGTTTCAAGGTGTATACTGTATATAAATTTGTTGAAAACTTTGCTGTAATGAGACCGTTTACTGGAAATTTTAGCCAAACTTCCTTGTTGGTCACTGAGAAAAACTCCCTTCGAAGGTATTCACTCCACCTACGTAACTCACTGTTTTTTGTCTTCCTCCTCTTTACGTGTTTGTTCAGTAGTCAAAAGCTCAGCCGCTTAGTTTTTTTTCCTTGGGTTTCCTCCAACGTGCAACAATGTTCCTTTTCTTTAAGTATCCCAGTTAGTCGCCCTCTCAGTGTTTAATATTTAAAGGAAATGCCTGAATTGAATTACATAGTGTGGGTGTGGTATTTTCTTTCAATTACATGGAGAGAACATATTCGCAATCATAAGCAACACTTTTTTATTATGCCTCCTCTCTTTCTGTAAACATCTCAGTATGATAAAATTATGCATTCCTGTGTCCCTTTGCTCTATTTATTGTTATCCCCAAAGGTAATATTTTATGTAAATTCACTATAAAAAACACACAAAATCACAAACCCCAACAGCACAAGTTTCTCTTTCACCTGAGTAGGGAGGAAAAGAAATAAGAATTAAAAACATTTTTACTTTCGATTTACTGTTAGCGAGCAGACAATTTTCACCAAAGCCATTTATAATAGAGAGAATTCAGTGCATACAACAAACCTCAAATACACCTAATGGTGAGATGGAAATCAAGTGTGTTTACTGGTTTGTTTGAATACTTCTGCTTCTCCCCTTTTGTCACAGCAGATACCATATGTCACAAATACTACATGGGAAAAATGGCTTAAGGGACAAGCAGCCATATAAGTTACCAGCCCCCTCAAAAACTGTGCAGACAAAATAAAAATATATAATAGTGCATGTGCTACAAAAGCATAATTTGATGGGAAGTGTTCCTGAAATACCTTTTCTGTGACTTGACTGGTGTTATTGAACCAATAATTTTGTGTTAATTCAAGGGACAATCATTACTGTCATCTAATAAAGGGGACTCGTGTGTAAAAATGATAGTAAGTGACATATTGACTCTTTCTTGATGTCTTAACTGAATTTTTTAAAATTTATTTTATTCTATATTTCTATATTATTTAGCTGCACTGTGTGTTTTGGAGTCTGTGTGCAACTATAGCTGTATAATTGTGTGATTTAATTGGTAAGATTTATGACAACTATAGCATGTTGAATTCACAAGTTTTCTTCTAGATCCACATTCTGTGATCAGAACTAAGGTCTTTTTTTAATGCTTTCTGTTGTCTGTCACTCTGGTTTACATATTTAGTTGAAATCATTGCATAAGTGTGTAATTACTGGGCGAAAGTGTGTAGAAAAGGAGCTGCAGGTAGCACAGTGATTTGATTTCTCTCCCTCATGCTTCTCTAGTCTCGGCTAAAATCTCACCTATTTTGGGTCACCAAACAAGATGCTTATCCTGATGTGCGAATAAAATTGTCACTAAGAAGCTGGCTTTTCTCCTGAGCTACTGTAGGATCTTCCCTTATGTCATTCTAATTGGTACATTATGGATGGCTCTTTATTTTGAAAGCCCCCAGTCTCCTCAGAACTTTTTTTGCATATTTGTTTGTGTGTCTATATATAGATAGCATTCCCTGGCTGATATTATGTTTTACGCAGCATAAAAAACACCATACAAGTTAAACTGAAAACATATTGGCTGCACCTTTTCTTGTACTACATGGCCAACCTGGAAACACCTGGGGATCCCACAGTAGAAGCTAAATACTTCATGGGGAAGCTAAGGTCTGGTCCTGGCTGCTCAACTTGCTGCCGCTGTGTCCTGTACTAGCAGGAATGTTTAAATGAGGTGTTCAGTATTAATTTAGGTAACATCTGTGTGTTATTCTGTGTAATTCTGCATGTCAAGTGTTCTGACTAATTAATGCAAAAATACACATTTCAATCAATATCATTCATCAGGAAATGCACAGAGCCCTCAAATCCAGAAATAAGGTTTGAAACCTCCATTTGGTCTAAGAAGTCACCTTAGACCTCCCACTGTCCATAACACCACTCAGTTTATTTTCCATTTACATATTTTTCTGGGTTTATCCATTACATAGTGAAGTTAGTCAGAGTAACCTGAGGTTTTTCCTAGAAAACGTGAGCTCCTCAGAGAAGCAAAAATTGCCTAAGTGGGAAACAATGCATTCTTTGTGAGATGTGTGAAGCACGTCAGGTGTCACACGTTGAATGAAATTTCTGGGTGAGATTTGTCCTCAGACTTTATGTGCATATTGTTATGTGAAGAAAGATGAGAGGCACTTCTTTGGAGGGCAGGGTCTGGAAAGTCTGAATCTACACACAAGAATGGTTGCAGCTCAACTTTTAGGACAGGACTCAAGTGAGGTGTCTTTGTTATCTTAGATGAGGCTGCACAGCAAAGAAACAGGTGATGAAAAATATGGTAGTGTTTGAAATATTAGTCTACTTAGGCCATTTTATGTGTACCTTGGTAAAAATGGGGATCTGACCGAACCGCATTAAACTCAACCTAGTGGAACTTCTGTCTCTGTTTCCCACTGATATGTTTAGATTACATGACTGATGCATTTCTCTGTGACTTGGATGCCGGTGGACCTTCTTGCGTGACAATAAATCTAAACACACCTTGAAATTAAGAAAGAAATTACTGGAAAAGGACTAATTAACCAGAGTTAGAATGAATAGAAAAATTGTGGTCTGGATTGAAGAGACCAGACCCAAAGATATCAGGGATCCCGAGAAGTTCTGTTTGGACAAATGGCCCAAGACCACACACAACCATATAAAAAAAATTATACGATAAGCCTTTTTGCTGTTTTCTATTATGCTGCTCTAAGCACAAGAAAAATCTAACTAATTCCCATCTAATTCCCTCCGAAGGAATGTACAGTGGGAGCTGTTTGGTATTTAGCTGAAACCTTCATCCAAGGTATATAAGGTAAAGCAGTGTAACACACATAGAAATTCACACCAACACACTGTGGGTGATTTAGAGTGACCAGTTCACCTGAAACACATCTTTAGACTGTGAGGAAAGACCATTGACCCTTTTCAAAAGTGTTTTTAGCCCATTCTTTTTGGGCTATTTGCCTATTTTAAGTTTTTTGTATTGGTTAGATGACACACGTGGGCTGCAATTTTAAAAGAGTACCACACATCCTTGGTTGAAGGTCGGTTCTTTGACTGGGCAGTTGTAGGAAATTTATTCTTGAGCCACTGAAATGTTGTTTTGGTGCTTGGGGTCATTATGCAACTTCCAAGTGTCAGTTTTTTAGGCCAAAGTGTTCCTGTGTGGCTGCAGTGGTGTGAGGCAACAGCAACAGCGTTCACTCCAGCAGCACCATGGTTCTGTTTTCAGCTGTGGTGCCACATCCTGGGTTGCTCTTTAAATGAAATCCTTCTGCCAGCAGTAAGTCAGCATGAATATCACCTGAAAGACTGTAAACTAAAAGGGATTAAATGTTGGCTCTAGATATAACTGTATGTTGTATAATCTCATGTGTCCACAAATCCTGTCATTTAAAAAGAATTCTTCTCACCATTTGGTTTCTTTTGTTAGCTACAAAGCATGTTATGTCCATTGTTACAGTATCAAGCATTCATCTGATTTAAACCAGACCTTCCATTTTTCTAATGAGATGGTGGTGTTATGTATGACAGTCTCTTGCTTTTGACATAAAATTAAATTAATCAAATAAAAGAAGAGCAAGGGAGAGTAAGAAAGAAGAAAGAGAGTCATAACATCTACATTTTTATACTTGGGTTAGGCATTTGAGTCTTATGGGTGCAAAGAAGGTAACAGGTGCTTCACAGTGCTCAGGTAATCAGGACATAGGTTCAGGACCCAAGCTGAACTGGAGTCTACATGTTCTCCTCATGCTCACATAGGTTTCATCCAGGTGCTCTAATTTCTAAGACATGCACTTCATTTGCAGTGATGACTCTAAACTGCTCTGAACTGGCTACTCTAAAATCTCTTCCTGGGTGTAAAAACATAGCTTACTGGGGTTTGTTTCTGGGATGGGATAAGCAGTTATTGATAGCGTGTTACAATTACAGTTTTTATGCAAGTTTTTTTTTGATGTAACAGTCATGTCTAGCTTATAAAATTAGATAGAGGATATTTTTCTACACAGATGTGATTCTGTGATAATGTTGTTTCTGTTCTGTTGTCCACTAGTTATACTGTGTGTTGCTCCGTGACTAATGTGGAACATATCACATTATTTATTAACTATCAGAAAGTAACAAAATTCAATTTAATGTAGAGGCAAATGTTTCAAGACTATTTAATAGAGTACTTGTTTAGCACTGTGTGATGATTTAGGCAAAAAAAACTTGACAAAATAAATTCTTATTCAGTAAATTGTGAAAAAAGTGGCACTTGGCAAGACTACAACAACTATAAGATTTTGGCATTTGGATGACATTCAAAGAATATTGTACACAACTGTAAGCAGGGTTGAACTACCCACTTCTGAAAGGTAAGGAAAATGTGATACATATCAGTTTTGTTTTTCAACAGATTTATTGAACAGTGCAATAAACAAATTACACCTGTGGGTAGCAGATGCAAAAAAAGTTTCCAACTCATACCTGTGATCTGAACAAACAGTACAGATATCAATGGTTGTACTGAGCACTATTAACCAAAATACACTTTTGACTAACACACCAAAGCACAGAATGATAGCATATTTGTCTTTATTATTATTTTTGTAATTCAAAATATTCACCAAATTTTACTTTTATTTTGTATATGACACACCGCACTGCTTAGCATCAGCTAGGACAAACAAACAAGATGTGCTCAGGTCAAGACAGAAACAATGCTTTGGTTGCAATCCTGAGAAATGTATTGACATTAAATAGAAGATTGATGCCCTGATAACTAAAACATGCTTTATTACTCTTTCAATCCTCCCGTTGCTTTTCATTTAAGCTAATTTAAGCACCTCGGTTACCATGACTCCAATTTCATCAAATATCTCGTGAAGTGGAGCATTGCACATGAAGGCGCTGCATGTCACCAACTTGTTCTTCACATCAACATGCACCTCACCGACGTTCTTGTTCACATGCTTGCAGCCCATCTCTTTCACAGCACATGCTGTCTGAGCATAGGGGTACCTAGAGGTCAAGGGTAGACATTAAAGTTTGGTCAATGTCCTCATGAAAGATCAGCAGCTCCCTTATTGTTCTGTCAACTTCTGTCTATCCTTTTTTCATTTACTCAAGACATTAAAGCAATATAGGCTGATCATTAGTAAACATCTCTAAATTATGGAAGCATACAAATCTGCAGGGTGGGAAATACTCACTTTTCACATTCACTGTCATGGCCTACAGTGACCTCACAGCCAGGCAGGAGCTTAGCTGCCAGGACTGGGGAAATGCAACAGAGCCCCAGGGGCTTGCCTGCCTTGTGGAAGCTCTTGATGGTGTTCTCCACCTCAGGCTGGACTGTACAGTTCTTACCCTCTGTGGCCCAGGTACTCAAGTTCTTGGCTACTCCAAAACCACCTAAAAAGGCAACTTTAAGTCATCTAACTAGGTCAACATCGAAATAAGTCAACAAGCTCAGTGTTCCTGATTGCCTGTGTAGATCTTTTTCAATGTGTAGACACCAGTGAGGATAAAATTAGGTAACTTGAATATCTTTATGTCTTTGAGAGCAAAAGATGTGTGTATCAGGGGTGAACAGTCCTCACCAGGCATAATGAGAGCATCGTGTGCTGAAATGTTAAGATTCTTCAAGTCAGTAATTTCACCGCGAGCAATTCGAGCGCTTTCCTGCAGCACGTTGCGCTTCTCCTCAGTGGGCTTCCCCTCAATGTGGTTCACCACATGCATCTGGTTCACATTTGGAGCAAACATCTGCACCTGGAACAAACATTAGAGAATAGGATCCAAAGCACACAACTGTATGTCCAAAAATTCAGTTTATCTGAGAACTTGCTTATGCTGCATTTAATTTAATTTGAAGTAAAAGTAAAATGTAGCTAAATAAAAGTTGTATTATTCAGTTTATCTGAGAATTCATTTACGCTATATTTGATTCCGTTTGGTGTAAATGTAAAATACAGCAAAATTAATTATATAACATTTGTGAGGTGTTCCTGAAATATTTTTTCTTACAGTGCCCTGTTCTTTTAAGTTTCTTTATATGTTAACTGTGTATCCCCATGATATTGCACCCCCATAAGCAATTTTTACCTTGTAATAACCTAACCCTGTAATTCACTTTACTTTTATCATGGAATTTGCTGTCTTCTGTGTGAATAGTCATTTATGACCAACAGTGGGACATCAAATGAAATGTAATTTCATTGTAATGAGGTATGATACCTGCAGGACTTGGTTTTGTAAGACAAGTCCTGAAATAAACTGCTATAAATCACAGACTGGCACTTTGTAGGTATGACAATATTTAAAAATTAAATGGATGTGAGATGCAATGTGCTTAATGAAGAGTTTGCTCTTTAGATCCCTTTTGCGGAAGGAGGACCACGCTGTTACTATTTGTGTGTTGTGTGTCTTAGAGCAACACTGTACCCCTGCCTTACCTTGGCACCGGCTCGACTCAGGTGCACCAGAACTGCAGAGGCCTCATGAACTTCAGAGCCGTCATACACACCACAGCCAGAGAGCACCACTGCCACACGCTTCACCATGGTTGCTGGACAGACTTCAAACACATGTAGGCACGACTTTGTCAGCATCAAATGTCAAAAGATTTACTCATAAAGGTATGTGTGACACCTGTCTAATTCTTCCCCCAGGTGAACACTTGGACTCAGACTTGTTGTGGTCAAATATAGGATTCATTGAGAAAACAAAAGACTAGACTGTGGTTCTTTCCAGGAAAGAGGTAGATTAAACAGACTGTGAGTTTTGAAATGGTGGTCTTGGGTTGTGCTCTTTGTCTTTGTCTCACAAAAAGCCAGGACCTTCAACCTGAGAACTAAGGGTTTAAATAAGCAACGGGGTGGAACAGCAACTAGGTGAAGGTGTTAGTGTATGTGAACTAGAGAGAAATGTCCCTTTGACTGTGCTGCTGCATATAAAACGTGCTATTACAGGAAAATTAAGCTTTTTTTTTTCAAAAAAACCACACTTCTGAAATATTTTCATGGATGTGGACAACAGATGTGAAAAGCAGAATCATCCGTACGTGGTTAGACCTTTTCCCTTGAGTAAGCTTTTCTATGTGCACAGTGTCAGACCCACAGGAGCACCTGCATGGAGAGTCAACACCTGTTGCCTGAGTTTTCATTACTAAGATGTGGACTCCTGAGGGCAGTATTGAGGCAACCTGGCAGCCTGGCTGGTTTCCAAGTTAACGTCATAAACAAGAACCAAAGCGGTCTCTAACAAGAGCTCTCTGCACCATGAGCAAAACCACAAGTTTTAAGTTGCTTAAGGTGGGTCAGGTGCAAGAACAAGGAAAGCTGCTGTCAGCACCCAGCGCTGCAGTTACTTCTCCGCCCCCGCCAGTGAGTAATGTTGTTGTTAGGAAACAAGGCTCAAGACAAGGAAGTTACACATTCATACAGAAAAGTATGTCTGCAATTGGACTTGTTAAGCAAGCGAGAAGTAAAAACCATTATGTGTGTGCGTCCGTGTCAAACTAAACCTTTCATTTCTGCTTTTACTATTTTTAAATCATTTCCCAAGGACAACATGCAGAGAGCCAGAGAAGGACACACAGCAGCTTTCATTGTCTTACCTTGTCTTGCTTGGCCTTGAGTCACTTCAGTAGTGAGAGCTATTTCAGCAAACACTTCCTCTTTTGGGACTAACTGTTTGAGCAGCGACGGAAGCTTTATACCCTGTTGCTCTGGCCACGCCAGCAGAGGCGGGAACAGATTCTCTAAGACCAGCCCTTTGGAGGAAATCTTCCTATTTGTCTATGTAAAACATTTAATACTGAAAAGGAAGGCAAACAAAGACCATTTGTTGTACACATAAAAATTGCAGAGTCATTCCTGATGGGTCTTTATGCATCAGTTTACCTGTCCGTTTTCAGAGGTTGACTAAAAGAACACTATAAGGGAAAATGAGATGCCTGTTTTAGACAATCTTTGGATAAGATTAAAGAAATGCGAAAACAGTTTAGGTTATTTTTTCAGACTGTTTTTATGTTTCTTCATCCTGGTCTCTGAACTTGGCAACGGTTTATACTTTTATTATTTGAACTTCAAAGCTACTGCTGACAAAGAGCTACTGCATGTGAAAATTTTAACTTCCTAATATAAGATTATAGGACTGTTTTAGTTGTTCAGCAAATAAGAGAACAGTAGTGTCGTTCCAAATTAGTTTTTTTCTGAGAAAAGTTCCTTAAAGTTTCAGGAAGTACTGATGTAGTAATGTAACTCACAGAATGTGTGTGTGCATGGGTGTGTCTGCGTGTGTGTATTATTGCTAGAAGATGGAAGCGGGGTGTTTGGGATTAGTTACCTTCCAGAAACATGATAAGTTGTTGGTTGGCCACCTGTTATAACATCCACTTTTTCAAGGGTTTAGTTGACAGTTTCATTGAACAGTTAGTTAATTATTTAAATGCCAGTGTCACAAGGTCTCAACTGAAAACCATCTAGAAACTGTACATGTGACACCTCCAGTAATGTCCTTCTGCTCTCAGATTCTCTGACTGAATTTAATTCCTTTACTATTATAATATGTTAACAATGGAGCACATTCAGTTCAGTTCAATTCAGTTTGGTTCATTTCAGTTCAGTTTTATGTTCCTACTGTGCAAGAGCACTTCTTCTCACATAGTGACCCAGGATGGTGAAAAACAGATAACTACAAGAGAACAGATATAAAAAATATTCATCATTCAATAATAATGAACATGTCTTCATGCTTGAATTACAATTAAAATTAAATTCTTGGTCCCTAAGAAAGGTGGGGAACAGCATGCCTCTAATCACAAGGGTAGATCTTGAAAACGTGATGTTAGTATCTAGTGAATGGTATCCTCTTACCCTGTGTGTCCACGTGTTTAAAAGGAAGGATCGGGGGGGGGGGGGGGGGGGNNNGGGGGGGGGGGGGGGGGGGGGGGGGGGGGGGGGGGGGGGGGGGGGGGGGGGGGGGAGAGAGAGAGAGCAAGAGAATGAAAGCGAGAGCAAGAGAGCGAGAGGAAGAGAGAGCGAGAGAGAGAGAGAAGAATTTATAAAGACAAGGAGTCAGAAAGAACCTGTGGCTCGACTCCCAGATGGACATGGCTCAGGTAGACAGCGAGTCTCTGCACTTCTCTGTCGGCATTCTGGCCATCTCTGGAGGTAGGAAACCTCTAAATCCTGCTTCTCCACACCATAATTCAACATTTTTAAACAGCTGCATTATTTTGACATGTTTAATTTGATATATGACAGTTTCATTGAATATTCTGATTTAGAGGTGGTAAACAATTCTATTGCTTGCTTCTTGCTTCACTTTTTAAAATAAAAGCTGCATTTCAATATTGTCATACTGATCGCAATTCTGCTGTAAATGTTGGCTAAACAGAAAAAAATTATATATGACCAATATATAAAATTTCATATAACTGTATCAGGCAACAGCTGACTTTTATCTCCTTCCTATTTTTAAAATGCTAATAAAAACTTGAAAACGAGTAGCCATATTCATCCATTATAAATGTCTTTAACTGTGGGGAAAATATGTTTGGGTGGGTAGGCATACCTTAAAAAAAATAATTTCCAGTTTTAGTCAATAATTATTATAAGATAAAACAATATAAATAAACTTTCCTTAGCAGATGTTAGCATTTCTGCACAAAAGAATTCAGTTACAGTGAAGGAGAGCAGCCTCTCTATTTGGGAACCTGCAGAATTTAAAAAATTTAATAAACAAAACAGGATTAAAGTTTTTCATTTTTTGTTTAAAAAAATAAAATAAACAAACCATAGGCTCAGCTAGGTAGGGGATTACCTGTCTCTCTAAATGTTTTGCACAACTCCACTGTTAGTTAGTATTTCATAGTCCACCAGGACCTGACAAGTGGTCACATCACTGTATTGAAAACTATGTGAGTTTCCCACAGTACAGTGTTTAGGTGTTTCCCAGGCACACAGACAAATTCTTACAATAACACAGAAGTTGCTGTGATTTTCCACTTAGGCTCTTTGCTCCTCCTGGTGAAAGACTATGGCCAGACTGCAGACGGAGACCTCATTCCAAACACTGCTCTGGGCGTCCTGCTCCTGATCATTACTGCATTGTTGGCTTACTCAGGTACAACCGTCCTTCATGTCTGTGCTCAGCGTAGAAGAGTGCAAAATACCTGTAAAATAATAGTCAGTTTAATGTAATCTAATCACTTCATGTAAACAATTTAGGAAAATGTTACCAAAATTCTGATGATGCTTTAGTGTGACTTATTGTTCAATATGCTTTTTGAGTTTGTATCCATTAAATGTACAGAAAAATTTAGATGAGAATTTTATTTACCTCAATAGACTCATTATTTCCTTTTTCATGGCAGGAGTGCAGCGCAGCCTCTCCCATAGCCCCCTCTATGTATCCTTGTCTCTCACCATATCTGCTCTGTGGTGCGGCTCAGGGCTGGTGCACATTCTGGTTGGACAGGGGGTTGCAGAGATCAGAAACGCCCTGGTTCCTGGGCTAGCAGCCTTCACACTTGCATTGCTGAGCATAGGTACAGTGGGGGTCTTTCGGAAAGAGGTTGTCCTCTCGGTTATTGCCTTTGCTATCAGCCTAGCTTGTGCACATCAGATTGCTGGGCTCTACAGCTTGACTTTCGGGCAGGGAGCCACTGCTGCCAACTACTTGCTAGTCTGCTTTATAGGGGCCTACTTTGGCTGTGGCCGTTTGCTTTCCTGCATCACCAAGGGTCATGTGCAGCTGCCTGGCACCAAGCTGCAGAGAAAGGGAGAGCTGACCTCAGTAGAGCAGAATGATCTCACACCCGTGGGGCTAGCCATGAACCTGCTGTCAGCCAGTGTGCTGGCATGCCGCCTGCTGAGTGTGGTGCCGGAGCTGTCCGCCGGTTTGGTGTCGTGGCTCTGGACAGCAGGAGTATTCCAGCTGGCAGTGTGTCTCCTGTCCTACCGTGCCATGGACACTCTGATGGCCACTTTTTATGGCTTCACAGCAGTGTTGAAATTTGCAGAGGGTTACAGTTTGCTGCTGGGCCATTTTGGCTATGTGCCTTACTCCCCAGTGCCATTTCCCACTGTCTTTGCTGTGCTCTTCTTTGTTCTAGCACTATTTAGCATCCAGAAGAGCATAGCCGACTGTCTGTACCAGCTATTCTATGTTGCCTACTGCATTTCCATTGCTGCTCAGCCCAGGGGCTTCTTTCAGGGAGGCACGCAAGGGGTACAGGCAGCCATCTTTGTCGCCTCTGCCATTATGATGTTAGTGACCCTGCACAACAAGGTGTCATCCTGGAGAGTGCCCACAGGGGAGGGTCTATTGAAAACCCTGTTGGTACACACCAGCTGGCTCACCCTGCGGCCCCACAACAAGGAGCTGCATGCCCCACACCTGGGTTACTCCAGGTATGCAGATGCAGAGGTGCTAGGCCATGCTAGCAGCGTCTTGGCAGCCTTTGCCATTGCAGCCACGGTGGGCTCCAGTGGCCCACTGGGTGTGCTGGTGCTCCCTTGGGCTGTGGTTCCTGGAGGCCTGCTGCAGCTGCTCTGCGGTTCAGTAGCCTTCGCCCGAGGAAAGACACTTGAAAGCACGGCATTCATATTCTATGGAATTATGTGGACCGTGTGGGGCTTGACACGCTATGGGGGCCTCTATGGCAGCACTCGAGGCTTCAACCTGGCTGTAGGCATCATTTGCTTCATGCTCTTTAACTGCTTAGTCACTGCCGGTGCTCTGTTCCTCAACAAGGCCTGGTTTGCCTCCTCCTTTACTTTCCAACTCATTCTCATCAGCTTCCTGTTGGATGCAGTGGGGGCATTGCCCTATGGCTATGACATAGGTGTTGCAATCATCTTTGGTCTGGTCAGCTTCTACTGTTTCCTAGCATCCCTCTTTAATAGCAGCTTTGAGACTCCACAGCTGCCTCTGGGTGAGCCCTTCATCAAGCTAAGTGGCTTTGGTGGAGGCAGGGATAGTTGTCCCCACTTACCTGCTCGGAAGGCATCATCTGTCCAGCAGATTGCAGGTGAGAAGGGCCCTGTTGCAATATCTGTCTTGCCTCATCAGAAGTGGGAAACTCTTTGTAAGTGGATGACTAACTTTGTTATGATTTTGACTTTCAGACATCATGATGCGTGGAGGTATCTGTGCCATACCAACAGATACAGTCTATGTTCTTGTGGCAGCTTGCAATCAGCCAGAAGCGGTGCAGAAGGCCTACAAGTGAGTCTCAGATCAACATATGCGAGGGTTTTTTGTCAGGGCGCACACCTCAATAAGTAATTTTATGCACGACATGATTTCCATACAGTTCGAATCTTCTTGTGCTCTGTGAACTACAGCACCAAGTTACAGGCCCAGGATCGACCCATGTCTTTATGGATCTCCAGCCTTAAGCAACTGGAACCATCTAGACACCTGATCAACCCTGTGCTCTGGGATTTCATGGAGGCTGCATGGCCCTCCTCGATCAGCATGGTCATCCCTAGAGGTAGACATGGAATATAGACAGGTCCACATGTCTTCGTTAACATGAACAGGTGAACTTTAGGTCCATATCTGACGGTGTGCTATTTAAATGGTCTACTTTGTTGACCCCAGGTCCATGGATGGATATCTTTGGCTTGGGTGATTCAGCAAAGTACATAGGCACTCCACAGAGTATTGCTATCCGAAATCCTGACTGTGCTGTGGCAACACACCTTATGGACTTGGTATGGCACCTCCATGCATAGTGTAGTCCCACTCATGTGGTGTGTGACTGTATGCATGGATATAAGGATTGGTGTCTTCCCTTGAATTTCCAGGTGGGCCCCATTGCTGTAACATCAGCCAATCCCACAGGGGAAGCAGATACAACACATCACAATCAGGTCTATGCCAAGCTGGGTGAGAAGGTCAGTAAGACCAGTTTTTGTAATGAATTTAACTGGACATTATTTTTAACCTTGTACCAATTGTGAGTTGCAGCTCAAGTTGCTTTTTCTTTTAGGTTAATGGGGTGCTCTGTGATGGTCCCTCCCCAGAGAATATTGCATCCACTGTTGTAGACTGCACCAAGATTGAGAGTGGCAAAATTGGTTTCTTTAGAGTGGGCGTCTTCCCTAAATCTAAGGTATCATGTTATCATCCCCTCTATTGGGGAAAACCTTTAATATTGCCAATATCTGTTCAAATACATTGCATTGCTGTATTACTTTCATTACTGTGGATTTCTCCTCTACAGGTGCTGCAAATCTTTGAGGAGGTTCAAAAGAGGCACTCAGTGGGCCAGGACAATCTAAGCTTTCAACCAGACCTGTCAGAGCACATAGAAGAAGGACAGCATGAGACAGGGACTGTGACCCAACAAGAGACTGTCAGCCAAAATGAACAGATTCCTGAGAATGAAGAAGATGAGTCACTGTAGCACTAGCTTCCAGTGTACAATGTCAGTGTGCACTTGTATTAGTTTTGGGAAAATAGTTGCTCAGGAGTGGGTATATAATCTACTGGATGTAAATATTTTACTGCTGTACATTTTAAAAATGTGTTTACTGTAAACAAGCAGTTCCAAAATGCACGATAGCACATTTTCCAAAAGCAAAACTCTGATCTTTTTTCCAAAGCTCTTTCAGGAAAGGTAATACCATTTAAACAAAAAGGGAAAAAATAAAATATATATTTAATAGAGCAGTTAATTTAATTCTTGCATTTTGATTGCTTCATCTACTTGCTGGAGCTTTTTGTATTGCAGTCATTTGCATGTGTGAAAGTTCTTTTTTTAATTTTTCTTTCTTTTGTATTAATATATTGAAGCGTTTCTTAAAACCAGGGAACATATCTTTATGTGTGCATTTATTTTTTCTGAAGTTGCAAGTTTCTGTAACTTTTGTTAGCTCAGTGAAAATAAGGGCTCCGTATCCCAAAACCTCTGAAGTACTGCAATGATGTTAACTTTATGATTCTTACTGAAATTCAGTCAGTTAACATCATAATGGTTTTGTGGAAAGACCTGTATGTTTTTCTGGAACTGGATGACTACACAAGGTAAACACAGCCAGTATGTGCTGCCAGTGGAATATAAACAATCTTAATGGTCATACAAGTGTAGTCATATGGTTCCTTCCAATGTGAGATAATAATACATTCCAGAATATGACACTAGAACCTGTTTTATGATTAACAAACTGTGAAGTATTTATAGAATTCAGCACTAACAGGATCATCAAGAATCAATCAAGAATGCAGACTCATTTATTGTCACCTGTCACACCCCCTGCTCCGCCTGCTGTCCCGCCCGACTCCATAATCGCCAGCACCTGCTCCTTGTTTCCCCTAGCAGGGTATAAAACCTGTGTAGCCCAACAAGCTGGTGTGAAGTATTCCCTGTGTTACTACTGAGCATCTCTCCTGTTACCCTCACCTGTCTCTGACCCTCACCTGTCTCTGACCCTCACCTGTCTCTGACCCTCACCTGTCTCTGACCCTCACCTGTCTCTGACCCTCACCTGTCTCTGACCACCGATTTAGCCTGACCACTTCTTGTACCTCGTTGACTTCTGGATCTGACCCTTGCCTGTGTTGTGACAATGAACTTGGAACGCATCTCAAAAATAAACACCATCTGCCAACTCGCGCCTGCACACGTCTGCTTCCTGCCAACGGCATCACATCACCCTTATACAGCAGGTATAAGAGGAAGCATGAAATGAAGATCCTTGGGTCCAGAGTGCACGGAACAGGAGGACAAAAAACTTACAGAATGAATAATAAAAGATAATGCAAATATAGATTGATTAAAGGTTAAAAAATTAGTATGTACAATAGATAAATACAGTGTATAGATATTTAATAAATAAATGCAAAAATGTATGCCTACACATACATGCACACATACATAAATATAAACAATGCATAAAGAAAACATAAAGACACATTTGGTGGATGTCATTGGTTGTGGTCAGTGGTGGTGGTGGTGATGGGTCCTGAAATGATGGAGGTCAGTAGCCTGAGAGCTTGTGATAGGAAGATCATATTCTGATCCATAATATTTTCGCACCATTTCATTAACCAGTGTCTGTCAAACATGTCTTTTTAGTGTCACTAAAGCTGTAAGATTAACTGAGGAGGCTATTAATTGTAGTTGAAGATACTGTACTTATTCCTATTTTTAGGTTAATTTTTAGGTTTTTTTAGGCTTAACATAGGATTTTGCAAAAATATTTGCAGAGAGAGTTGTATAAGTAAGAACAACAACCTGCATCTTCAGAGAACCTCGGATAACTTTTTGCAGTTGACTTTTTCACAATGAGAGACATTATGCGACTGGTTTCATGTGAAATATTTTCTTAAAATGAAAAAAGTGTTGAAAGATGCATAACGCCTACCAATGGAAAGTAATTGAAAATTAAATTTTAAAAGGAAAGCTTTTTTTACCTCTAATGTCCGAATTAATAGGTACGCAGAATCCCCATAGGTTATAACATAGTAAGTATAAGATTTATGTGTCCTACAGACAAAGGCAAGTTTTTCAGTTATAACAGCTTACAGTAAGGAAAGTTTCTGGATGAAATGACTGAGAGCCATATGATTTATGGAGAGAACACTGCTGAAGCAAAAGTGGTGCATTTGCAACAGCTCCATTTATATCACGATTTTTGTGCCACATCTAATAACTTTAGTTACCTTAACTCCAGTAAAGAAACAGCTCTTTGAACAACTGTAGGTAACAAGATAAACTTAATCTGCTGTGTACAATAACACACTTTCTAACTTTCTAAAATCGAACATGCCATCACTTCAAGCCATCTTTTAAGGCAAATTTCAGCCGCTTCTTCAGTCTTGAAACAGTCAAAATTGTCAATAGTTTGCGTGTGTGTGTGTGTGTGTGTGTGTGTGTGTGTGTGTGTGCAAATGCAATAACTAAATGAGTGTGTTGTGTTGCTCTGTTGTTTGATGTTGTGTTTCTAACCATGTAAGCAACTTTGAAAGAATCTTTCAACTAAAATACTAAAATACTGTCAATTAAATAAATTAAATTAAATTAATTTCTGTAATTTTTAGGGCCCATCCTCTTACTACTAGGAGACGGGATATACCCCAGAGGCCAGCCTATAACAAAGCTAAAAAAAAAATGAAGAATACTAATTCTCCAAATTTCCAAAGTACATGTAGACTTTTGGGGCATTTGACTTTTAAGAGAAATTTTCTGTTTGTGTTCCTTGACAAAGTGCTTGCGTGAGGAACAGATATATTTAGAAGGGGCAGTGACTTCATCTTTCAGTGCATATTTTCAATGTGTTAACACTTACTGGCAATTTGAGCCCCACTTCCTTGTTGACCATTGAACTGAACACCACCTGTAACACAAACGGAGGCGTGGTAGTTAGACTCTCTTTCGGTCAGTATGCGGTACCAAGTTTCTTCTGTCGCTTGGGGGTTTTCCATGTATTTTTCAAGCTTCCGTAGGTGTGACAAAAACAGCTCGCAAAATTATTTGCTGTTAATTGTGATGTCAGTTTTTGTTATGTAATATTATTCAGCATTTTGCACTCAAATGGTCATTTTAAATAACACCTTTTCCCTTCACATACTGACTTGTGCCTTTCATCCACAGATGACCTCTGCATCAAAAATCATTAGCACTGTTGAAATCTGCCTGTTTACAGTTGATTTGTCTTGCGAAGGGTTCATGTGATTAATTTTTATTTTTCAAAGCACGCTGAGATTCAGGAAATGTCAAGTCCTTCTTTCTTATGAGGCCACAGAGTGAAACAGTTTTTTCGGTGTTTAAGATCCATCAAAAAGGCAGAACACCTAGTAAGTTCCAGACATTCTATATTAAAAACGATTATCTGCAGTGAACATTTTTTGTATATGCACCCTCAGCATCACACCTGCATTGTACCTTTACACCAACTGTACATTTCTTTTGGTAAATACACTGTAAAACAGCACACTGTATTGATAATATTGATATTATATCATATTGATATTGAGCATACTGTTTGGTTACCCTAATAATGACAGGAAATTGTTAATTATACGTATGATCACAGAGTATTTTAATTATGACTTTGTTACTGTTTATTGTAATTATACCTATAATAAACATTACCTATATTTAGCCAAAAAGAACCAGTATAATATTGTGTGAAACAGTAAAAAAATCATCCCATGTTCAGAATTACCTGACTGTAAAGCACTTGACCTTTTGTCAAAAATATTGATATGTTTATTTTCTGATAAAACTGCAGGTAAATTTAATCTAAACTTCATGAAACAGGTTCAGCAAAAAATACCTTCCAGGTGCTGCCCAAAGGTTTGTATGTAATTTTTTTCTTCAGAATTATTTGAAGTTAAAAACTACAGATTAAATTCAAGCTAGGAATTCTGCAAAATGCAGGAACTTTTAAAAGGAACTGGACAGAATTTAGGGTGCAGTAAGAGCCATCAAGTCCATTTCTGCTGCACGGCAGTAGCCGTTTGGTAAGTGTAACACAACCCGATGCCCTGCTGAAACTTCCTATTTCCAAAACGTTTGCTTAAGATAAAAATAAAGCGGTCAGAGAGCTGCCGTCAGTTGGTTGTGATTCAGACACATTGCAGAGGTCACAGCAGCGTCCTGAAGGATCTCTCCACCGGAACTCCAGCGTAACATCTACTGCTCAAAATCATCAGGTGCTTCGACAGTGAAGAACAATGAAATATTGCACAATAATTCTAAACAAATAATCGTCATTCGCGATAACTAATTTTTTTATATATTTTGCATATGACAGCTTGCAGAAGTCAGAAGAACTCCCCGTCCGTTGTTTCCATGGGTGACTTAAACACGTAATGTGTATCTTGCTCACCAGCATGTTACATAACACACATTTAACCTTGTCAAAGACATAAAACTGTTACCATACAGAGAAAAACAAACGGCCCGTGCCGTTCAGATATGATAGGATTGTCCATTATGTCTTTCTAAGTCTTGTGCAAGACTACGCAATAAAGTTTCCTTTGTTTGGGGAGGCTGCCNAAGACATAAAACATCCTTTGTCTTCTGTTACCATACAGAGAAAAACAAACGGCCCGTGCCGTTCAGATATGATAGGATTGTCCATTATGTCTTTCTAAGTCTTGTGCAAGACTACGCAATAAAGTTTCCTTTGTTTGGGGAGGCTGCCGCATCTTAGGAACATCTAAGGAATATGTGTTTCTGACAGATATTTTGAAGGCAGATCATCTACTGCAATCTCCTTTGTAGCTCTGCAATGCCAATAAAAACATTTTCCTTGTTTTGATTTTTGAAAAATATCTTGTGTTTTGTGTTACAACGTGGAACCATGATGTATTTAAACTTTAACATCTCATTAATACAAAGTACTCCAGGATGTCAACCTGNAGGCAGATCATCTACTGCAATCTCCTTTGTAGCTCTGCAATGCCAATAAAAACATTTTCCTTGTTTTGATTTTTGAAAAATATCTTGTGTTTTGTGTTACAATGTGGAACCATGATGTATTTAAACTTTAACATCTCATTAATACAAAGTACTCCAGGATGTCAACCTGAACAAAAATCCAGACATTTCTCTAAATTAATAGTACTTTGGTAAGTATTCACCCCACTGTTTTGACCCACCTAAATTACCTCAGAACTCTCTTCTCCAAGTCTCATAGCTACTTGAATGAAGTCCATCTCTGGACAGCTGAGGTGTTACGCATCATTTTAAGAATAAATTTACCTGTGTTTTCTCCCACTTAGTCAATGCATTTTTAAGGACACGCCATACCATGAAGGCCAAGGAACATTCCAAGCAGATCTGAGAAATCATTCTTGAAAAAAACCAATTAAGCCAAAGATATGAGAAGATCTGGGAGGCTTTCAACATACCTAAATAAAAACTGCACTCTTAAAAAGGTGAGTAAATCAGAGCTGGACCTCCTTGTAAACGTGTCTGGGCAAGAACAACTATAGAAACGGAGGCCACCGAGAAGCCTGTAGCAGCTCTAAAGAAGTTAGTTTTCCAAAATGAAGATGTGACAAATTGTACATGACAGTGATAGCAGGGACATTTCATGAATTTGGCTTGCATGGAAAGAATCTTCTGCTGGGAAGTGTACAGCACCTGTTTCTTACTCAGTTTTGCTTTACTAGAAATCAAGTGATTATAGATGCAGAGACGTGAAGTGCCAACATAGCTGCGTCATTGGCAGCAACTCCAAAATTTTTTCCATATTTTGAAAGGCAAAGACACCACCGTTCAATCAATAAAGCAAAGTCCCTATTTATAGTTCAGCTGTGATTTAAATACTTATTCCTACAGTCAGCATATTACATAACACATTAGTTAAAGCTTATGTAAGCTTCCATTTGGTAAATACTCTTCACCATCCCATTGTCATTTTGAATTATACACATAATGTCACAGCCATTAACATATTACTTCATTACGCTGGTCACTGGAGTGGCTCGAGAATTTATGTCTTGGAAAAGATGAAATTCGGAAGGGAACCAAACACTTCTGGACCAAACACTTAGCCACATCCAGCTATCAATCACACCAATAGTGATATGAACACTCTACTACTTCCCCCTTCTGCGCAGCATTTTCCTAAACCCACTACCACCTCTATCTTGTTCATGGAGTCCCAACGGGGGGCTCAACAACCTCGATCAACGGCAGTTGGGANCTAAATAAAAACATATATGAACACTCTACTACTTCCCCCTTCTGCGCAGCATTTTCCTAAACCCACTACTACCTCTATCTTGTTCATGGAGTCCCAACGGGGGGCTCAACAACCTCGATCAACGGCAGTTGGGAGCCCTCAAGCCGACTCCAAGCCCCACTGGCAGCACACCTAGCATCCTTCCAAGTGTTCAATCCAGTCCAATATTTTCAACTCAAACAATACCTGTTTGGGAGAAATTGAGCAGAAAAACGAAAGCAAAACTCACAAGTGTCTCACATATCTATTTCCAGCACGTGTGCTGAAATTTAATTCTGTGCTGTATGTTTCAAATGCCTATGTTTGTTTTCTAAAGAGAAACTAAACTTCAGTTTCTTTCACTTTTGTTGGAACCATCTTACTACGATGCATCATTGACTCTACTTTATTTGGAGAGGCCACATTGTGTCAGGAGCCACAGAAACCACTGAAGTCAAAATGCTCACATAGTGAAATTTATGAACCAGAGCTTTCCCCAGAATATTCACCTGGGTAGTATGAAAACGATTTTGCCATATGCTAAAGGAGTAAATATTGAATTCTTAAACATAAAGCTTACAGCTATTTTATTATTTAATCTGTATCTTTAAGATGACTTAGGACTTACAAACCAAATGAGTTACAAGCCATGAACACTGATCCACTTCTAGTATCCAGTCACCAAACTGGGACCTTTTACTTATTGAACAAAACCACTTTGCGTTTTTTGTAGCACGTCTGAGAAATTGTACATTTTAAAAAGCCAAGCGAGAAAGACATCACTTATTTTCACAGAGAATAGTCGGTTTTCTAACATGTTAGAAGTGTTAGGAAAGCAGTGGTCACTTTACTGTTCTTCTCCTACGGGGTCAAGGAAGTTGTACCATTATTACAGAGTCAAGTCTTTGTGGCCTTATGTACCTGTGAACCAGGTACGGCTGCTGCTCTTGCACGTACATCACATTTTTCTAGAGATAAGGACAGGGCAGTTACTTCTGGAAAATGTATTACAAGGAAATCTGGCACTGTGAAAATCTGCCATTATTTTTGGCAGATGTCCAGGTATAGTATCATTACAGAAGGGTTTTGCAACTAGTTATCTAACAGATATGTACAATTCAACTCTTGTACAACAGAAATCATTTTGCAAATCCAAAATCTGAAGAGTTCTTCTTCCTGACCTCTGTCTAGCTTATAATCATTTCATTCAAAATGTTTTGATACTTGGAAACTGGTTTGAAATTTTTTTCTGTTTCTATTTCTGAAATCTGTATCATGCAAAATTTTAAGCCAAATTTTATTTATATCAACAGTTTAAATAAAGTGCAATAATCAGAAAGTAAAGTATACACATTGCTTACATTAAAGCTTAAGCATTTTCTGTCATCATTACCCAGTAGACTGCACGCCCAGGAAAGCGGTTTGATTTCTGTTTTCCATTTGGATTTTAATACAGCATTATTCTCTCGGTTTGCACAGCGTGGATATATAAGCCCAACTCTTTCTGTTTGTTAAATCGTTATTGTCCAACAGCTCTCATTAGACATTTCAAGTGACACGTAAGTCCCGAGTTTGGTTTGCTATGTTTCTTATGTCTAACCGTCTACTTCGCAGTTCCTCCTAACTGTTTTACTTCTTTCTACAAGTCAGCTTAGAAAATCACTTCTTCCTGGGTTGCTAACAACTCCTTTTTACAATATATTACAATGGAATGGGATTTAAAACAATTAACTTCTTACTGCTATTGCACATCTTTTACGCATTTGCCTTTAGTTAATATTTCTTTTGTAAAGCCATATCCTTACTTATTGTTGGCTATTTAAATACATATTTTTCTGTTCTCAGATTTAAATTTTTGTATATTGCATTTTATACCAAATTTTATGTGTATTTGGGGTTGAAATGAAAAAGAATAAATGACAGTAAATAAGCGTTATTACTTGTGTTAATGTTTCGGTGCTCCCGGTTTTCGTTAAATAAGAGCCTGGCGGTCATTTGTTTGATTTCCAAGTTTCTCCCTGGATTTAATGCCGACCTTTACATGTGAACAGTGCAGTCCTGCAGAACAACTTTTTAAGTTTTTTATGGTCTTAGTGTTATCAAGCAGAATTCTGGATACCACTAGTGAAATTCCAAGGTATAGAGATTAGTTTGTTTCCCAGTCACAGTTTCTCAGAATCAATTATTTTATAACTTCCTTTAGATTTCTTATGGAAATTATTTCCTTCTGGGTTTGTGTTAACCACGTACAGTGGTTTTTTTCACTGCATTTTTAATGCTTGTCAGCACTAAGCATTTGGCAAGTTGTGCAACTCAACCCATCTTATTCAGAATCCAGAAACAGTAGAAATTGTAATTGTTTCAGCATTGTCATCTGTAAAAATTGTTTTGCTGCCATTGTTTACTACGCTGACCTAGCCTTCTGTTATTCATTCCATCCATCCATTCATTTTCAGTAACAAATATTCCTGTTCAGGGTCACCGCACTCCAGAGCCTTTCTTAGGATCACTGGTTAGAGAAGCGTGTCGGTGCACCTTGGATGGGATACCAGTCCATCGCAGAATGACCACACAAACGTAGTTGCTCACACAAGCAATTTAGAGTGACTGTTTAACCTAAAGCACGGGTCTTTGAAGTGTGGAAGCAAAATCGCAGCACCCAGAGAGAACTTGTGCCGACCACAGGCAGAACATGCGAGTCTAACTCCACACAGATTGAGCCGAGTTTCAGAACCTCACCTAAACAGTCCAGGTGCTGTGAGACCACAGTGCTGCCATTTTATTTGGTTGTTTATTTTGTTGTTTATCGTGCCTATTGTTTGCACCCTCAGGCAGTCGCACACCTTTTTCAAGACTTTCGCCTCAAAGTTCCTGCCCTGGTCGCTGTGCAGCTCCTCTGGTGCCCCAAAGCAGCTGAACACGTCTTCCACTAGACGGTCTGCTGTGGTAGTCGCACTCTGGTCCGGCACCACGCACACCTCTGGCCACTTAGTGAAATAATCCACTGCCACCAGTACGTAGCGGTTGCCATGGTTGGTTCGGGAGAATGGCCCCAGGATGTCTACCCCCACGTGTTCCATTGGAGCACCAGACTGGAGCCTCTGCAAGGGAGCACGGAACCGGTCTTGCGGACCCTTATGTGCCATGGAGGTATCACAGTGGTGCACAAACAGTTCTGGATCCTGCCAGCAGTCTGCCGGGTGGAACCGTTGACGCAGCCTGTGCAGGGTCTTCGCCACTCCGAAGTGCCCTACTCCAGCTGGACCGTGCACGCCCTGTAGCACCTCCTCCCTCAAGTTGCGTGGCAAGAGCAGCTGCCACAAGACTTGGCCGCACACAAGCCCCTCCCATCGTCAGTACAGGAGCCCCTTTCACAGTGCGTGGCTGTCCCACTGTGAACAATAGGACTTCACCGTCAGTCCGTGCAGCGTGACAGCAGTCCCCGGGGGTCGTTTCCCTGAGCGTAGGAAGCCCAGCACCACAGTCAGCTCCGGGTCGGCCTCTTGGGCCGGGCAAAATCAATCAAGGGTATAAAGCATCGGTAATAAACGGCCAGCCCAAAGAAGCTCTGGAGCTCAGACACGTCACGTGGCGTGGGCTAACATTGTACGAGCTTCACCTTGTCTGGGTCTGTGGAGATGCCCTCTGCATCCACCACATAACCTTGGGACTTTACCTAGCACTGGAGGAGGCTGCACTTTGCAGGGTAGAGCTTAAGCCCAGCTTTTTGGACAGCAGCAAACACTTCGTGCAGGTTGGTGACAGCTGACTCAAACGTGGCGGCGGGGACCAAAAGGTCATCCAGGTACACAATGCACCAGCTGCGGGGCACATCCGCCTGGACTCTCTCCAAAGTGGCGGCCACCTTACACAGCCCAAAAGGCATGACTTTGAACTGCCACAGGCCATGCCCCAGGGTGAACGCTGTCTTCTCGCATACCCCCTGTGCTAGCGTGACCTGCCAGTAGCCAGTCCGCAGGTCCAAGGATCTAAACCACTGTGACACAGCGACGCAGTCCAAGGCCTCGTCAATACGGGGCGGTGGGCATGAGTCTTGTTTTATCACCATGTTCAGGCGGCGATAGTCCACGCAGAAACACCAGCTGCCATCCTTTTTCTGCAACCAGGACAGCAGGTGCAAACCAGGGACTACTGGAGAGCTCATTGATTCCTGCTGCAGCCATTTCCCTCACCTTTTCCTCCACAATCTGTTGCTTTGCTAGGGCCAGGCGGTGTGGGCGTAGGTGAATGGGGGTGGCGGTCCCCGTGTTGACGTGGCCCCAGACCCAGGTCTGCCCTGGTACAGTCCTTATTCTGGGCCGCACCTCAATCATGGGCAGTCTGGAAATTTCCGCATGCAAGAATGGTTGTGACCTGACCTTTATGGCATGATTTTTGGGAATGGCCTGTGAAATTTCTCTGTTATATCAGGAATCATTGCAGACCAAGGAAACAGGTGATGAAAAATATGGCACCAGTCTGTCCAGACCAGCCTATTTACCCGAATGTTGCAGGAAACAGGGAACTGGACAGAGCCAGAGGCACTTTGCTTTCTGCTGATTCCCTCATTACTTTATGTGTATTCACAT
This sequence comes from Arapaima gigas, assembly GCA_900497675.1. NCBI lineage: Eukaryota > Metazoa > Chordata > Actinopteri > Osteoglossiformes > Osteoglossidae > Arapaima > Arapaima gigas. Next base: position 173,491 of record UFQX01000005.1, on the reverse strand, counting down.
CACCCGACTGTGAAAACATGGCCTGTGTCCCATATACAGTTAATGCTGTCACTACAACCAGTAACATTATTATTAACACGATAGTATTCAGAACCTAAGGGGTGTGCCCCGAGGATTGGTTTATTTATACTTTAAATATTGTTGCGTCCGCCTATTTTACATATGATTTCTTTTCTTTAAACAGTTTTAGGTTACGTTACCACTGCATCAAATTCTACCACCTAATTAGTAAAAATGCAAACAGATAGAACACAAGTTTTAAAATAGAACTTTAAGCTTCTGCATCTTGCTTCTCAGGTTTTTAATCTTAAATTTGGCAGTAAACCAGGTGCAGGGGATATTCCACAAGAATTCCATGAAATTACTGAACGTGTGTGTGTGTGTGTGTGTGTGTGTGTGTGTGTGTGTGTGTGTGGTGCTGTTTGGATCTGTTCATGTGAACTGAAGTGCTCTTCCAAACACGGCTGCCTTAGTGCCTTTAAAACAACATGTATGCGTTCCTGGATATTTACAAAGATAAAAAGGCAGCAAGAAAAATCAACTTGCATGACAAATGAATATTGAAGCAAAAAAGCATGGGGGAAAGACAGGGAGATGTAGGAAGTAGAGGATTCTTAATGGAGGGAGCCAAACCCTGGGACTTTGAGGCCAACTAACAGCCCATCCTTCCGTGTTAGGCTGGTCCAGCTTTCTGTACCTTCTCACCGATGGCCTTGATCCCTGAATCTGCATTTGCCCTCCAAAACCCTGCCAAGCAGGAAGGTGTACACCTAGACTTCCTCAAAGAAGTGAAGCGAGAAAATCCAGTTCTCTTTCCAGTTAACCTTCATATTTTCCTGCTCTTCCGAGCTACTTGATAAATATGTTCAACTTTGTCGCCATTCACGTGTTTTAATTTATACTTAACCAACTGTAACATTTCTTTGTAGACCACAGGTTCTCAACTTTTTTAAGCTGCTAATTAAACCCACTGTATACTTTAGCATTTACTGCCTATGTAGCCAGAAACAACAACAAAAATTGCCAGGTATTGTTTTCATTTTTCAATAACATTCTTCTCTGTATAACCCTGCAAACCTGCAGAAGCAGAAAAGACCCAGACTCAGTTTAGCAGAATTCAGGACCTCCACACAACAGGAATTGTTAGTAGAAAAGTTCCTGCAGACCAGCTCCTGATCCACTGGTTGCTTCACCCAGTTTCAGTCAGAACCTTGAACCACTCAACAATTCCCTCTGAGCTCTGATGTCAGGGACTGGCTGTTAAGTCTTTTGATCATGCTAGCAGTGCCAATTGACAGAGACTCATGTCACACATTAAAAACTGCCATGAAATGGTTTTCAGACATATTGCTATGGACATTCTGGGTCCATTGGAGAGAAGTTAGCAGGAAAATTACCAAGTGAGATACTCGCTGACCAGGTTATCAATTTTATACCTCAATACCTTCAACAAGCACACATTCTGCTGGGGATCTGAGCTGTGAAGAACTCTCAGACTCGTGAGTTACAGCACAGACTGAATCAGACTCCGAAGGCCATGTCGAGGAATTGTGAACGATTCGGGAACTGACAGGCTTGGAGATGGCAAAGGACAAGGTGTGATCGAAAAGGCAGGGTATGCTAGTTTTCCCCAGGGCAGGAAGTTCTTATGTTACTACATGTGAGAAGGAAGTACTTGAGAAGCTCTACACGGTCCTACAATAGACAGGACCAGTAACAGGTAAGGTGGCCACAGCTGAAAACCATTACGTATGTTACCCTACTGCTCTGTTGCAGGAGAACAAGGCCTGTGAGCAAAGATACACGTGAGAAGCACAAGAAGAAGACACTCGAGAGCAGTGCACTGCCAACCAAGGTAAATCATAAAAAGTTCATCTGTCACTTCAATGTCCATAAACAGTATTCAGGAAAAAATCAAAATTCACATGTATTCATTCAGCTGACACTTTCCTCCAAAGCAACCTAAAACACTACACTACTTTACAGTGATTTAGCCATTTTACTGGCACAATTCAAGGTGTGCACCTAGAATCACTGAGCAGAACCCTGCCTTTAGTCTCACGTTACCAATTTATAGAAAATTTCAAATTTATGATTATGTGTCCCATAGTCGAGATCGGTTCCTGCTTATTCTCTGCCGAGCTTCTGTGATCTCATTTTATTTGTGTGTGTTTTCCCCGTTTCTTCCCACAGTTTAAACACACGTTTCTGATGGAACAGTAGCTATAAAATCCAGCTCATAGCGCAAGTCAAATTGCCCTTTGGTGTCAACTAAGAGCTACACAACAGTGCTCATATTTTGCATTCAAGAAAAGCAACTGGTAAAGGAGTGAATGTTCTAACTTATATGGGTCTGTTTGTTACACTTTCATAAAAAATGAATTTCACTGCCTTTAGAATTGTTGTCAGAAGCGTCTGCCCTTGTTCCTTTTTGTAGACCTAGATACCTATGAGAGTTGCTAAATTATACAACCAAACCCCTGTTGGTCCCTTGAATCTGGAAAGTCTGGCACTGTCGGTAAAGCATCTGTTCCTCCGCTGGAACGTTTGTGTGTTCATTGCGTTTAGTGGATCTCTTTGCCCAGAAGAGGTGGGCAGTCACTGGTACTTGGATTCCCAGAGGTTTTGCTTCCCTTCTTTGTCATTAGGAGTTTGGTATTTTCTTCTCCACAGTTGCCAGCTGTTTGACCAACAATGGAAAATATTGGCCCACGGAACTTTGTTCAGTACTCTGTCTCCGTGGTGAGAATAAATTGAGTCAAAATGGAATTTTAAGCCTTTATGGTTTAATGAATAATTGAATTATTTTTTGTAAGACTGCTGTGCTACAGAGTTCAGATTAGCAGGAACAGAATATTCTCAGGCAGAAAGTTCGTAGAGCTTCCCTTTGGTGCTTTTACTAAATACTACAACAGCATTAGTTTTGGGTAATTCGCTTTGGGTAATTTCTTTGTCTTGCAAGAGCCGCAAGAAAGACAACCACTAAATTCAACACATCTAGCTTGTTCTAAGCTTGAAATACTGCATTGCTGATGGCAATGGGCTCACTGCCCAAAATTTTTGTCAACACAACGTGATGACAAAAGCAGGCCGTGTTATTTGCACAGGAAATGGAAAGTGAACCTGTCAGATACAATAAGGGCAACATACCTGAGGTAAGTATAGGAAATATCATGTATTATTTACCTGATTTACTTAAGTGCTCACTACAAGTGAACTGGCATGTCTCCTTACACTAAACTAATATCCTCAGTCTTTTTAACAAACCAATGATGGCGCTGTGAAGTTTCATTAAAAAAACTGCTTAGGCAGACATGATTGCTTTTTTATTTATTCTTTGAAGAAAGATCAAGAACCTTGACCAGTAGCTCACATAATGAAGCTTAATCAAAAGCGTGAACAGTTTTTAATTGGATCAGTTACCCATTATAAATAACTAAAACATGTTTTAAATACACCAGTGAAAGAATATCTTTAAAACACCAACCATTTCCAACAAAAATATGCCTCATTTAAAAATACTGCACAGAGGTTAACTAAATAAGCAGTTTTGCGTAACATACAACATAACATAACATTCCATCTAAGTTCATGATCCATTAATGTATTTTACAGAACGACATTTCATTCAAAAAAAACTGGCCAATTTTTTTACAGCTACAAACATGCTTATTTACCCAAAAGACACGATTTTCATCATCACTAGTAATGTTCATACTTCCTTAAAATAGGAGTATAGATATTTATACAAATGCACACATACAGATTTGAGCAGGTAAAGTTATTTTGCGGCAAAATGCTTTGTGTGCTGACACTCAAACAACAGGGACAGTTGGAAATCCCGAGCTTGTTCGCTCTGTGCAGGATGGAGGCTCCTCACAGCATGCTGGCCTTCACCTTCTCAAAGACCTGCCTCACTCTGAGGGCAGGAACGCAGCCTTCTCTCACTATGGTGATATCACCTGGCATGACACAAATCACAATTAGCCCTTCTAAAATTAGACATTTTCATATGCCTTCAGCAATGTTGTCAGCTTTGCTGAGGTTGTGTGAGATTAATGCTTTATGGAGACTCCTTTCAAGACCAAGGTTGGTTAACTCTGAGGCAGAAGAAAATTAAGGGCTGGGTAAAAAAATCTTACCTTCATCAACTTTCATACAGTTGACCACTGTGGAGGCTACTACTTCGTTGGACACTCCATCACAAAGGACCCCTTGAATCTTGTGTCCTAGACGGCTACACAACAGGGATCAGTCCTTAGAACTTTTTGTCAGTCATACCTTGACATCTATTGCCTGTTACACTGACAAACCACAAAAAGACGTTTCTAGTATTACCAGTAACACTGCAAAGAAAATAGTGCACACTGGTTTTTTGGCTTTAGTCCACTTACTTGATGACCATGTCATGATGGGTGCTGTCAGGTTCACCACTGGGGTTGGCTGATGTGATGGCCAGGGGCCCAGTGATGTCACAGAGGTGCCTGGTTACAGTGTGGTCAGGCACACGGATCATGATGCTGTCCTTGGTGCCAACACGATCATAGGCTGGCCCGACACCTACATGAAAAGTTACTGACTAGGAGACTCGTTCTCTTTCACACACCAAGCATCAGACTTTACAGGCTCTTGACTGTCGACACTCGTTCCAAGGAAAGTCCATTTCTCTTACCCAGTTTCAACAGCCACTCTCCCTTTGCGACAATGCAGCTGATGCCTCCAGGATAGACGTCCCTCATGAACTCCCATAGGAGGGGGCTGAAGGGAGGCTTGGCTGCTACCAGCTGCTCTACGTTGGAGATGCAAATACAGATGGGCTTCTCCGCTGGCCGGTCCTGTGAGCAGGGAGACTAGGTCAGTCAAAGGTTCCAGGAACTCTCTAACCTAGCAATGAAAGCTAATACTTGGGTAATGTTTCCAACTCACACGTGTCAACCAGTTATTGTTAAAACACAAAACAATAAGGATACAAATATTGATGGATTTCTCCAGAACAATAATTACCTTAATATTGTAGATTTTCTCTATGGCCTTGGGGTTCTTGCAAGAGGCTGCCAAAGCATACACTGTATCAGTTGGGATGCCACATACGCTACCTTGGTCCAGCAACCTGGCAATAGTGATCAGCCCACTGGTGAGCCGGGAGTCAACCACCAGGCATGGGGGAGGAGGTGCCACCTCCTTCTTCTTTGTGTTCTGTCATACGAGTTGGAGAATCGATCAGGGTCCCCATTGCCCGTTGAAGGGATAGCTATCAAAGTCAATAGTCAAATCAGAGACAGGCCACTTACCCTGAGCAGGGGAGGCCCAAGAGGCACCAGATGTTTCGAGAAGATGCAGTTTACCAATGAGGCCATAGCTCCATAGACGCAAATAATGGAGAATATGGCCAGGATGGCAACTGAAACAGAAACAGTCAAAATTGGACCAAAAACATATTCAGCACATAAGCACAAAAGTACACATATACAGACATCCGTTACTTTAATAAATTAATTAATTTTATGAAATTTAGTGCAGGCTCTGTCATGTGGTTGTTATGTAATCTGTATGAATTAAGCAGTTAGTGCCTTACTTTCCAGTTGGTAGGGAAGTCTGTCAAGTGTAGAAAGGAGGAAACACACTAGGAGGACCTCCATCATAGTAGTCAGGGAAAGCAAAACCAGGTTTCTGTAGGCAGCTTTCAGAATGGGGAATGAAAATTGCGTCAGCAGCAGATCAAACACTGTTATCTGTGACTATGGCAATTCTGGTTTTGGAAAGTGGCAAATGATACTGTTACTGATACATATAATGATCCAGTGTAAATACTAGCGCATAATCACAGTAGTCTGTCCCCAGTCAAAACAAAAAGTATATCTGGGTCTAGTGTCTTGAAGTACAAGTGCCTTTTGTTCAAACTGAACTGCATAGCAGAATAACAGAAGAAATTTAAAGTTTATACAAGACGTAAGAAGGAAAACATTGTTTTCCACACTGAAACTTACCAATAAGGATTATGAATGCATTTGCTACAAGGAAGGCAATTGCTCCGGCTGTAAAGCCAGAGGCAGACGTAGTGGAGATGCCCAGCAGATGACCTAAAACAGCAGATCATTAATCATCCATTCATGAATGTGGATATTCTTGTACCACGATCTTGTGTGTTCAGTACAGGACTCACCCGCAAACCGATACCATGTCCACGTAGCCCACGTAGCAGCATAGAATGAAGGAATGACTGATCCAAAGCGCTGGCCACCTCGAACCTGAAGCCGGCTGACGTAAACCTGCATTATGGCACCTGAGATGAGCACCCAGGGCACTGTTAAGTGTAAGAAGAACTGATTTGTTTGGCTCCTGTGAATGGCAGACAGAGCCGCCAACCCGTTGGTGATGTAGAAGAGGGCATCAGGCAGATGGGCAGACGGATCACGTAGAGCACTTTGTAGCTGTTCTCTGTCTTTGCCTTTCTTCAGAATGGTCAAACCTTTCTGGAGACGTTCAGTGGGAATGGGCTGTGGCCCTACTGGAATGAGTAACTTCTCTGCAATGGTGTTGATGAGACGGGCAAAGGTTCCGTAGAGGGAAATGGCAGTGAACAGGGAGCATGTAACGCCAAAAAAGATATAGTAGCCATTGAGGGGGATCTGGGATATGGTGGAGATTGTGAGCAGGAAGAAAAAGATGTTGTGCACCACCTCCAGTGTGTCCATGTTCAAACTCACTACACAGAGGACAATGGCTATAGCCACAAAGAACCAGTTTCCCACCATTGCTTCCCTGGTGCCATCAGTCAGCACCCTGTTCATCTCAAAAGAGAGCACATACTCTTCCCATGCCTTTACTAGCCAGTAAGCGGAGTGGAGGCCAAACTTAGTGGTATAGTAACAGTCATGGCGCAAATAAGCATAGTAGCTCGAGAGGAGTTGTGCTGCAGAGATGATGGAGACCCAAGCAGCCCCCACAGCAAAAGACCCAAGGTAGCGGAAGCAGAAGAAGGCAAAGATGAATGGTGAAATGGTATCACAGAAGAAGCCCAGGGCCATGGGCTCAGCATACTTGGTGTTTTTTTTCTTTTCCTGGCCAAGGCTTTGAGAAGTGTTGGCATTGGCTGTACCTAACAGGAGAACATTAAAGAGGGGGCTCCCAAAGCCTTTGAGGACGTACCGCTGTGCAATGCCCTTAATGAGTAGTGCTGTGGACCCGTAGATGGCGAAGAGAAGGATGAAGAGTTCCAGGACCCCTGAAACTACCAGAGCCCAGCCACCCACCAGTCCCACTGCCTCAAAGATCAAGGTGGCTGTGATTGCTCCAAAAACAAAAGGCATGATATAGTTGACAGTGGCTGAGCAAAAGGCCAGGATGAAGGAGAGGCCTATGTATGGGATCAGTCCTGCAATGGCTGACCTACTAATTAGCGGAAGGGCCAGCTCTGGCCCTAAGGTCAAATTTAACACAATCTGTCCTGATGTATTGTTGATTGGAGGTTCACTGGCACCCAGAAAAATCCTGGTGGCACCATAGCTGCCCCAGAGGGCTGCGTAGCCAATAAAGGAGGTGCCGCTCAGATGGTCATACTTGCGAAATGACAGCAGGCCTGCTAGCAGTTGACAAACCCCACCAATGAGGATCAGATGTATACCTGCATGAAAACAGCAACCAGGGGAAGACTGTTAAGGAGTTACAGGGGTCTCCATAATAAAGGTGAGTATCTTTACAGGCCCCTACCCTGGCCCATCACTCTTCAGCTTCCCTTTTACAATGACTATTCTGTGCTCTGTGCTGCACACCTGACTGGTTGGGTAGAGATCCATACCTGCTAGGATGTTTTCCACACCATACGCTGGGATGCCAGTCCGCGCCCCATTAAAGTTCTGCAGGAGCACAAGGAATGCACTGATCCCATTCGCCAGGAGGCCCAGCACACCTGGTTCTCCATAGAAACTTGCTGGAAATCCACCTGCACTTGCCATTGGGTCTTTAATATAAACCTGAGGAGACACACAGGTGGTAGAATAGTAGAAAAAAGCACAGAGAACTGATAAATGTGCATTTCAAGAACTTTTCATATAAAATGTTCAATAATGATACGTCATGTCCTCATGCATTTTCTGGTTTTGTAAACTTTAATTTGTCCCAAAGTGTCTTACATGAATTATGTCGTGTTTAAAAAGATATTAAAATCAGACATAAAAGAGTAAATGATCATATGAAGAAGTTAGTTTGAAGGAAGGACATTGTTAAGTCTCAAAAGCAAGAAGCTGGGACATGTTAACACAGTTTCATTCTCTGCACTGTACCAACATTGAATGGCCATCCAGGAGCGCCCCCTATGTCTAGTTAGGCGCAACAGCAGGCAGATATTCAAATCTCTGTTCTCCTGTGGCAAAAATCACTGTGGTGTAATGTTCAGGGCAATAAAGAAATGTTCAGTTCAAATTTAGTAAAAAAAAAAACAGATCAGTGTTAATAAAAATTGATAATGTTTTATTATTTTATTTAATCAGGACAGAGTAGTTTGTTTCATTTTATATACTGTACGGATTCAAGCATTTTTGTAGGTAGGTTGTACGTAGGTTAAACCATTGCAGAAATACTCAGGCATCTTATTTACTGAGGTATTTTCATTCCCGGACGGTGACTTCCTGAGTGCTTCGCTCCAAATTATTTAGCAGGTAAACACAGACATTAATATCTTACACATATAAAGCTGCCCTTTATATTAAAGAAGAACATTTACAGGAACCACCTGTTTGCAGCTGCACCTCCAAACCTGTTCAGTTACACAGGTTTGGTAATTCAGCAGCCAGAGGAGTCCAGGCATTGAGCCAGAGACAAACACGGAGACTCGGCGCAGGGCAAGCCGCAACTCCCCGCCAGACAGATCTAACCACACAGCTGTTCGCTCCTATTCTCGTGTACTAAGATCAGAGGGCAGCTCACTTCAGCCCTTGGAGTCAAAGCCTTGGACTTTCACCTGTGCTGGAGAACTATGTGCAGCAGTGCATCTGCCTGAACAAACCAGGACTCCACCACCCTACCTCATCCTGCCACTATGTCTCACCAACAGATGGGTGGACACACACAAACGGTAAGTAACCTTCTTTCACTTCTGGAAAAGCAAATTCAGCACAATAAAGAATACCTTCACTGGCTGTATAATGAATTCAGAATATTAGTATTGAGTATAATGTAATTCAGAAATGTTCATAATAATAAATGTATGATGTCTTACACATAGAATGGCTGCATGTATGTGTTTAAAATAGAAATGAGTGTTGTGAGGGAGGAATAAACTCACCTGTCACAGATGCTGTGTTCAGTGTGTCAGCACGAAGTGAAGAAAAACTGTTACTGTATTCTTTATAGGACGTGCATGCCAACTAGGGAGGAGTGTTGGGGACCACCTCTAACCACTGTCACCTGTACTGACTTTGTCCACCTATATGATAACATCATGGCCATACAACAAAGAACTACCTTTCAAAGGATGAGGAAAACCCACCCATACTTGAGTTTCGAAAAAAGGAGGGTTGAGGAAATTCCATGCTTGGTTTTTTTATTGGGTGCATTGTTGGCTATACGAGGCCAGGGACTATATAAATGGGTGAATGTGGCTCACCTGAATTACAGGCGCACCTTCCTTGAAGATTCGCTGTGGTGCTAACTGTGTGTGACACAGAGGAAGGAAGAGACAAAGCCAGAAGAGGCTGAAGGAGAAAAGAAAACAACTGAACATCCATAATCCAGCTGGTTCAAGATGCTTTGCACAGTACAGGTAAGCACTGAACATCGGTCTCAGTGTTTTCAGTACTTTAGACAGAAGGAGAAACAGTCTTCGGTTTTTTCTTTCAAAAATATTTACAATTTTACAACTTTTTCGTTTTCTTTAAACAACACGTTATTTGAGCTCTCTTTTGACTTGGCTGCCGTCAAGTTAGATTGGTGAAAAGGATAGAACATGAGCAGGGAAAACGGATCATTGTAACAGCTACTTCGTGTTCCCTGGGGCCAGAATTAAAGGTTTTTAAAAGATTTTTAGCAACAAAAAAGACCAGCAAAATAGTCATCGACAATTTCGTCGCACAACTGCAGTAGAGGAAAAAAAACAGATTGGTCTTATTTAATAAATAATGCTCCTTTTAATTGATTAAAAACAACTGCTGGGAGACACGTTGTTGGTGTAACAGTTCTCAACATTCTCAGAATTCTTAAAAGCTGTTCAGCTCTTGCTCAGCACACAAGGAATTACATTCGTGAAAATGCTGGTGCCCAAACCTGGAAGCCTGCAAAAATGTGGCAATGGAAGCTGTTGCATAAGACGTTCAAAATCTGATCCCTTTGTTGTGCTCTTCCCTCTGCCAACAAAGGACACAATGACAACTGCAAGTGTTTTACTATGTATTTCTGATCCTCATCTCCCCATCAGTGACAGCCGTCTTAATAACTTTTCAGAGATTCTCCCGGTGCGGGCCTGCTATCCGACGGCTGCACAAATCTGCCTTGGAAGGTGAGTCACTGTTTACCCCACGCACTGTTTTCTATTCTTATCTGAAGCAGCGAATGCTTTTTGTCGTCAATTTCTACTTCCGTGTGTGGCGCTATACGGTGCTCTCTCAACTCCCATTCCAGTGGCGGAGCGTCCCGCCCCTGAGGAAACAGTCACTGGCAGCTTCGGCACTTTCATCCAGAGGGTGCAGCCAGAGCAGCTCACGCAGACAGTGCTGCGGCGCAGTAAGAGGATGGTACTGGACAGCATCGGTGTGGGCCTCCTGGGAAGCACCACACATGTGTTTCAACTGGCCCTGAAACACTGTCAGGTTAGGCGCCAGGTGCCAAATGCCAGCATAGAGGGAGACAGCAAAAAAGCTTGGCTTTGAATGTTGAAATCTCTCCGTTTTTTGTAGAAAAATCACTGGAGGATTGTATTTTTTACACTAAAATGCATTTTGTGTTACATAGTTCCACATTCATTTCCTAAGGTTTTCAGAGGGGCCCAACCCAAGTGTTTTCAGAAGGGAAACATTAGCACATAGTGTCGTGTTTAGGCCTAAATGCCCGGTCCAAATAAACACTCTTTATGAATCATGCACAGTTTCATTTATGTCCCCAGGGAATGTTCTGTAAGGCCTCAGATTTGGAATTAGAACTGCCATTTGCTTTCTGATCACACATCCTTAAGCGCAGACACTGGTGAATCTGTGAGCCACACTGAGTCATTTATATCAATGTCCTTGGACTGAAGTTTGGTTATTTATTTATTTTTAACAGCAAATGTACGCCCCAGATGACATCAGTTCTGTCTATGGTCATGCTGATACCAAGCTGTCCCCAACTCTGGCTGCATTTGTCAATGGCGTGGCAGTGAGTGTCAGCTTTACATGATGCCTTGGGTTTAATACTTGGTCATTAAATGTATCAGCCCAACATACTTCTGGTCACATACAGCAGGACATTAAGACATTTTACTTGTTTTAACCCTGGCAAATGGGATCAGTGCTTTGAAGGCTGACTGTCACATCTAAGGAGAACCTAAAACTTTTTCTTACTTGGCAGACTCACTCAATGGACTTCGACGACACCTGGCACCCAGCCACCCACCCCTCCGGAGCTGTGCTCCCTGCCCTGTTGGCCATTAGTGACATGATGCCCCGCAACAGCAAGCCCAGTGGGCTAGAGTTCCTGCTGGCTTTCAATGTGGGCATTGAGATCCAAGGGAGGCTGATGAGGTTCTCCAACGAGGCTCACAACATTCCTAAGAGGTAAGTCTCTAACTTCTCTTGACATGTTATAGTTTGACACACAAACCACAAATATAGCATTATAGAATGGTGTTTTTTTTCCAATGTTGAACATTTTAGTTTGTCACTTACTGTGATTTTCAGTCCTCCAGCCAGTTCACAACAAGGTTCAAAATCTATGGCCTAGACTGTGCTGTTTGAGTATTTCAGGTGTCAAGGCCTTTGACTCCAGCATAAATTATACTACAGGTGTGAATGTGAAAACTACCTGCAACACAGGTATCTTCTAGGCTCATCGCTTCCTTAGTAGCAGATGTGTTTGTGGTGGCAGGTTGAGCACATCAGGCGTTTCCTGGCAAAATTAGCCAAGCAAAATCATTTGCTAAAAAGGAAACAGCTTCTGAAGTCATTTCGGTGCTTTTCTGTGTCTCTAAATGTTATTCAAAGAGCGCCAAGTGCGAAAATGCCCTCCCTTCCCTCCAAAACTCAAAATAGTGAGCCAGGGAAAACAAAATGGATGCGGCCAGACTTTTGCACGCACACAGTCATAGCAAAAATACAGACAACAACTGCGGGCTCTGAGCTTGTTTGCCCAGAGCAACTTGCTTGCTCGCTCACAGTGTCCTTCCAGTGGGTCTGATGTTCAGTGTCCTTCAATCCCTCCTCAGGTTTCATCCCCCTAGTGTGGTTGGAACGATGGGCAGTGCCGCGGCCTGTGCCCGCCTCTTGTCCCTTGACTACTCTCAGTGCTGCCATGCCCTGGCCGTGGCAGCATCCCTGGCTGGCGCGCCCATGGCCAACGCAGCTACGCAGTCCAAGCCGCTGCACATTGGCAATGCATCCCGACTGGGCCTAGAGGCAGCTCTGCTGGCATCTCGTGGGCTTGAGGCCAGTCAGCTGGTGCTGGACTCTGTGCCGGGTGTGGCCGGCTTCAGCGCCTTCTATGAGGACTACGCTCCCCAGCCACTGTCATCCCCAGAAGAAGTGGAGCCGGTGTTCTTGCTGGAGAAGCAAGACATGGCCTTCAAGCGTTTCCCTGCTCACCTGGGCATGCACTGGGTGGTGGATGCTGCGGCCTCTGTACATAAGCTATTGGTCAGTTCCCATGACAACACTTTTGTGCCCAGTCTCATCCGAGACATTGTGCTGCGCGTCCCTCGCTCCAAGTACATCAACCGGCCCTTCCCCGAGTCAGAGCACCAGGCCCGTCACTCCTTCCAGTTCAATGCTTGCACAGCCTTGCTGGACGGTGAGGTGACAGTGCAGTCCTTCTATCCAGCTGCAATGCAGCGGTCAGAGCTGCACGCTCTGCTCTCCCGGGTGCACTTGGAACACCCAGATGACAACCCCGCCAATTTTGACCACATGTACGGTGAGGTTGAGGTGACGCTGGTGAATGGAGATGTGCTCAAGGGTCACTGCGACACATTTTACGGCCATTGGCGCAACCCACTCACTGATGACAGCTTGCAAAGGAAGTTTCGTGATAACGCTAGTGTTGTGTTGCCCCCAGTGAAGGTTGAGGCCATAATTGAGATCGTAGACCACCTAGATCAGCTAGAGGACTGTAGTCCCCTTCTTGTTCAGATCCAGTAGAGCAGCCAGGCCAGCAGCATGTAGAAGAACCACTTCTATCAATCCAGCCACCCCGCTGTAGCACAGAGGGCAAAAACACTCTCATACACATTGAAATTCTGTGCTCGGCATCTATAAAGAAACACTATAATACAGTAGTTCATTTCGGGAGCTGTGTTGTGTCTTAATACTGTACATATAACTTGTCATGCAATTCTACGTCCAAAAATAATGCGGACCAAACCTGAAATTGAGACGTCCTCATATATAGAAATGAAGGTACCAACAGTGATTCAAATCTTGAATATTTCTGATGGATATTACTGATGTACTAATAATTTAATATTTACTTTCTAAACTTTGTTCACATTGTAAAAAAATTATTTAGAAAACTCATTCTATAATGTTCTTCTGTAAAATGACAAGGGTTTACATGGTAATAATGAAAACCATGCTTTCTAGCTGACCAGACTGTGTTCAAAGGCTCATTGGTCAAACACGTTTGTGCATCTTTTTCTTGTGATAATGTATTTATTTTAATTTTTGGTATAAACCTGGGGACACTGCAGAAGGACATGCTGTACAACCAACCATGTATGTTTCAGTATAAAAGATTTTGCAGCTGTAAATTAATGCTTACTAGTGAATTACTGCTTGTTTTACTTTTTTCCCATCTGAATAAATAATTGGCTTCCTTACATTCAGTGTGTCCCTATTTTTTGCAAATGAAATGACTTCCTAGCACCCATAACCCATAGCAGTAGTGTGACATTCCCTTGAAGAGGTTCCAGGCTTTGATGCTTGCCAGCATCTATGTCCATGGGCTATGAGCTTCTTCTACTTCCACAGCTGCTGTGTGCCCTCAGGCTCTCAGCTCAGCTGGCAGTTTTACAGTGTAGGAGGCCTCGTGATCCATCAGCCCCTCTACCCTTTCACCCATGAGCAAAACTGTTGGCCTGTCATTCCCTAAACAGGTTCATGAAATGCGTTACACAACAGCAGCGCCAGTCACCTGCTTGAAAACACCAGTAAAAAAGGCCAAAAATGGCCTGTTGTTTAGGTGTAATAGATTGACTTGTCCCCCTTCACCCAAAGAACCCCCTTACTGTAGTATCTGACGTACTTTACTGAATTGCTCCAGCAAAAATGACCCTGCTGAATAAATGGGTAAATAAAAGTTGCTAATACTCTCAATCACTTTAAAGAATGGTTAAATAAATAAATGTTAATGTTTTTATCATTTCAGGATACTCAGCCCCTCAAAAAGGCTACAGAAAGCAGCCTTTATATTTGAGGTGACAGACAGCTATCAGTTAATTAAAAGCTAAAATGAAGTCATTGCAAGCGGATCAGGGTAAGAAAATCATTCCCAAGTCGACTAAGTATACAGTTTGCTGGAGGTAAATTAAGAAGGAGGAAGAAGAGGAGGATGAAAACATCCAGAGAGTTTTTATGCCTGATTAGTAATATTTATGATGTAAATATTTGTCTAAATCAGGATCAGACAGGAACAGTCAGTGAGGAAATGACAGGAGAGGGGTGGTCAACATGATGGAAAGCGGGAGACATCACCGAGGGTCCTCTTCTTATCATTCTCCCTGAGACGCTGTTTGCACTCTGGCAGGGTGCTGAAAAATAACTTGATCTGAGCAGTTTTAACGGAATAATTAGAATAAAAATCAGTTGAAGGGAATTGGTTTGTGGAGCAGAAGCAGGAGCAGCAGCAGGCTGCTCTCTGGCACTGGCCTGGCGAACGCCTGGCACAAAGTCTCTGTCTTGGTCAGAAAAAGACAGATGACTCCTTTCGTTCCGGGCCAGGCAGCAACCAGAGCTCTGAAGGGCATGTCTGAAACATTAATAAAAACCTATTTAAATTTAGCCTTTGTGTCTCTCAAGCTGGTCATGGATCTGTCACCACTACTTTTCAGTTTATTATGTTTCCCGAGAGTAAAATTGTCTGCAAGTCACTAACCAGCAAATTAAAAATAAAGGTCATGTGTGCAGTTGGGGCATTTTGTGCTTTTTGGGAACTACCATGGGCTCTCATGTTACTGCAACAGGAGTGGCCTTTGTGTGGCAGTGACAGAGCTGTGTTTTTTCAGTGCTCCTGCAGGCATACAATGCTCAGTCACGCATGTTCACACCTGCAGGTACACTGGGACATGAGGGCAGGTCCAACCACCTCAGGTGACACCTTGATCTGTCTCACAGCTGTGAGCATCACAGACCAACTGGATGCCATTACAGCTTTCTGGAAAGGACTGATGGGGATGAAAAGATCTCGCCTCCTCCTTGACAACAGACAGAACAAGTGTGTGATTGTGGAGCATCACCTTAAAAATCCTCTTTGTTGTGTGTGTTGGCAGCAGGAGTATGAACAGTTCTAACATTCCTCAGCAGACCTAACAATACTGCTGACGCAAAATGGAATTTCTTAGCCTTAAAAACCAAAGTAGGAAAAATGAGACCAAAACAAAACAAAAACGAAATGTAGTGCCTACCATGAATGCGTTATTTTGTGCACAACAGAACTAATTTTGGTTTCACATTCTCAGAGAAGGTCAAAGATTCCAGCAGATCATCTCTCTCCTATTGCCAGTAAGTTGCAAACACTGTGTCCCCTGAACACATCCTCTCAATCCTGTTTTTTATACCAAAAATTCAGTTTAAGTCCAGCAGTCCAATTTACTTTTTTAGGCCATGTATACCATGTTTCAGACAAAACATTTTTTTTCTGAAAAAAATATGTAAAACTCTAGTTTTTTTTTTTTTTTTTTTTTTATTTGAAAACAATTGCTGGTATATTTTAAATCAATATAAACTATATCGTGTTTAATGTAAAACACCTTCTGCATAGGAACAGTAAAATAAAAAAAACCAAAGTTGTGTTTTTGAACATCACATGGTCTAAAGGTGTGGCTTCAATATTTTCTGCAGCAGGATTTTGCAAGAAAAATGAATTACAAAAATCTGAAAAACAGTTTTCTTGCAGAAGATATGTGGTGGTAATATAAATTAAAATTTTCTTCATTAAAATCCCAATTTACATTCCGGATGCTTGTTATACTTTCAAGCTGAACTGTGCAATGAAAAACTCCCCCATCTAGGTTCCCAAAGCCCATCATAACTTCCAAATCTCAAGAGGAAAAATTGTGAATGACCTGTTGCTGATTCATGCTCAGGAAGCTGTCAAGTGGGTCAGCTAAAGACTAAGTACAACACATATCTCATTTTGTGTGCGACTACAAACAGTTCATTACAGCCAATTGCATCGTATATTCTGAATTGTTGTCCACACTTTTAAAAAAATGTCATTCCTAAATATCTGTTGCTGTACAAGGTGATAACAGCATGAAAGTGATGCATATACAGGCATCTTACAGCACTTTGGTGAAAACCGGGGAAATTGGTACCCGTTTGGGGGGGGGGGGGGGGGAAAGAATTTTTTTTTTTTTTCCCT
>UFQX01000005.1:57578-144230 GCA_900497675.1 Arapaima gigas | reverse complement strand
AAAAAAATATAAAAAAAAAAAAAAAAAAAAAAAAAAAAAAAAAAAAAAAAAAAAATCGCAATTTAACATTTGTACTGAGCTGCTCACAATTAAAAAACTAAGCACTACATTTATTATTAACATCCATCTGGAGGATTTAAGTACATTATACGCCAACAGTAAGAACAATCAGTTATGTGTAAAACATCAAAATCTGGATCAATTTCCAAAAGGGATGCATAATGTTGTGTATGTTTTATGCTGTACCTAACCCTTATGCCAAATAAGGGAAGTAAAAAATATAATTTAAGTTTAATCCCAAAACAACAGGAACAGTGTAATGCAACAATTTGAGCACAGTAAGAGCCACATTAGTTGAGGACATGGAGTTGTAAGCTAACAGGTGCTGGTTCACACACCACTCTTTGTGCTGATCAAAGTACTTCCACTCAGCTGTTGCAGGAAACATAACCAGCTGTGCAAATTTGTCAAATGTGGCAATTTGCTTCTGAATATAGTAATGGACAGGCAAGAATTCAATAATTGGTAATTAGCAGAATGACCTAGAGGATACAGATTTAAAATCAGAATGCATGTTTGACAACAGCAATGTTATGCTACAGATGAACATTAGTTTATCTCTATTGAATGTAAATGCTTAGTAACAATCTTACTACTCCAAATAGTTAATAAATCAATATTCAATAAATTTGTTTCAGTGCCAGAAGGCTTGTTAGTTACTCACGCCAACATAACAAGCATGGTATACATACAGGCCTTTTTAGTTCTATTTTAATCAACTAATACTTAATACTAGTTAACAGTACTACCTCAAAGAGGAGATTTAGTCACCAACTGATCACAATCAATGTACAAAATTCACTAATTATTTTAACTTCCACAAACTATATTTAGTCCAACTATGACACCTTTGCTGACAAAATAGTATCATACTATTGATGGCCATTAAATTAATAAATTAAACCACAATTTTTTATTATCTTCTATGTTATCTTTCTTTTTTTAACATCACCTATCAGAGGTACACAAACTGCTGGCTACGCATTTCATTTCAGGCCAGTTTATGATAATTTATCACAAAGTTTGGTCAAAGCCATTTTCAGGTGTTCAGTTACTTAAAAACTGTTTAACATAGATGCACCCCAGTTTATTTCCTCCCTATTTACAGTCTCTTGATAGAAAGTCTCGTTTTTTCTATAAAAATTCAGTTTAGGTTCCAGGTAGCAATATATCATTTTCTAGCTTAATTGCACACAAAAAAAAGTTCAGAACGGTTGGCATAACATTTTACAGCTGAACTGTGCAACTAAAAAATTCCCATCTGTGATGTATTGTTATTTTGAAAAATGACAGTTGATTTGTCTTGCTTGTATTCTCCCTGCTAGGTACCCATAGCATCTGGTCTGCAGTGAAGTGCAAATTATCTCAGCCTACATTAATATCTCGCAGCATATTACATCATCTAGATTTCAAACCCCGTTGTAACATCTGAACCCCAAGCAGAGAAATGAATAGCTTGCTAAACGAGAAGGAGGCTGATCTGCTGTAGCTTTTTGTCCAGATGTCATTGCTAAATATCTGCTGCTGTACAAGGAGGAGAGAGAGTTATGATGATGTTTCAGTTATATAGGTATTTTAGAGAGTTTTAGTGATATTTGGGGAAATCGGTTGACTTGTTTTAGGGAGAGGGGAAATAGGCTCCGTATCTACATTTTCCTGGTTTAAGTCTGCTTTTCTATAACAAATTAGAAACATAAAATGGAGTACAACTGTAATGCTCAACAACTTTGTTCTGTCTAGAGAGACATCCAACCAAGCCAGAGCTAAAGTAGCACAGTACTAGTGCAGCCATATCCACACTACCAGGTACACTACCGTCACAGGAGAGTGAACACTTTCAGTGCAGAAGCAACACATGCTCTAGTAATATAATCCAACTTTATCCTTTCCACAAAGTCAAAAAAATCTGAAGTGAGCAAAGTCCGAACAATAACGCAGTGGGGGGGGTGGGGTACCTAAACCGGTATCTTACCAGGATTTCCTAACAAATTATTATCCCTCATCAGGCGGTAGTCCTCATCGCTCAGCCTGTTCACAAACTGATAGAAGGCCTCTTCTCGGTCCAGTCGGTCAAGCTGGCGGCGACGCTGTGCATCCGACTGCTCGCTGGTCCCCTGGTCAGCACTCTCTTTGCTCTCCATTGCCTGTAGGGGTGGCGTCGGGGCAAACGGGCCAAGTCCAGCTGGGAATAGGGGGCACAGAAGGGACAAGTGAAACATAAAAGGATTTCTTATGGATGGGTGGGTCTTGTGTGGCCACATTTATCTTTTGTTTCTCAAAGTTACAGTTAATCCCAAAGATATTTCGTTTGGATCAGGTAAAGAGATCCATCTACCTCCTGTGTCACCTAAAAAGGTAGGTAATGCTGTCCAGTTGAAATACTGTTCCAAGTTCACTTTCTGTATCGAAAGAGACTCTATATGCATGTTTATGATGTGATTACAATTATCTAACACTGTAAGCCGATCTGCTCAATAAATAATAAATTTTACAGCAATTTGCCCCTTTATACAGGAGGGTAGTCTTACTATATGAATATAGGTTTAGTACCTTCATAAATGGCACTACAGCAGGAGGGGGATTTGACCCTGGAGACTTCAGATTACACACAAAAACGGCTAACAGGACACGTACTAATTGCTGGCCCCACCAAGTTCACAGGCAATGACACTATTACAAATAAAAAAGAAGACAGAGGCTCAAAGGTTCAAGTGATTGACAGGCCTGGGTTGTATCTTCTGCCACAACCTCAACTTTTCACTGGACAGCAGAGGTGTAACAACCTCATAGGTACCGGCATACCAGAACAATGCTTGTACTAGTACTCTGTGGCGTTCTACACAAACATTAGTGGACTTGTCCTCGCTGCCTTACCGGATTATGGGACAAAATCAGTTAGAGGGGCCCGTATGGAGCCATTCAGATGTGGCTGACCGTCACTGAAGGAACCGTAAATGTCAGAAAAACAAAATGGCTCCATCCAACTCGTCAGCATAGTGACAAAGCTTAAAGCATCTCACAAGAAACGGACATTTAAAAGCGATATTACTGTCAAAGTCTAACAGAGGTGTACTTGTTACGGATTCACTTGTAAGAAAACCTTTGTGACTCGCCGACCTTCCTCGTTGAGGAATGTCACTGTTAAACAGGCCCATACAGGCCCCGACTACAAAGACAAAGTGACTAGACACTTCACTTGTGTCTTTCCGTAAAAACCAACCCCAGTGTCACGCAAGTCTCTTATTTGTCAGCTATTTAATAACGAGCAACAAAACGGAGAACATCTTCCGGACTCGCGTCATTAGCTTAAATGCTAGCAGCTAGTGGAACACAAAAGTTAAAACAAGAAGCCGTTTGTCATAAATATCACATCAGAACACCGTGAATGTCCTTAAAACTGTAACCAGAACCCGTCCACAGCAGATACCTCTTTCGATCCGTTGTTATTATTTTCTAATTTTCTGTCTCCAGTACGTCTAAGTGATGTTCGTCTCAAGAAGCCATTTTCTCTGTTATAAAAGTCTTCCGGAAAGTGGGGGAGTGTTGGAGGAAACACGTCACAGTCGGTGGGCGGAGCAGAGCCCTCTGCTGGCTGGAGGGAGAATAAGCATCCATTCCTGTCGGCCATCCATACGACAGTTTTATCTCCGTTTGGTACCCAGAGAGATTCCGTTTTAATCTTAGCTCTGCTCATTTTTTAAATCTTATCCCTGCATGTTGACGCTTCTTACAGCGACGTTTGAAAATTTTCAGATCTATGAGATCTGCGATCTTGCGCAGTCACGTGATCGGGCACCTGGCCTCGCCTTCCGAGCCAGCTTGAGCGAGCAGTGAACTTTGGCGCCATCTAGTGACCTACAGCATATCACACGTCACCTGAGAATCGTGTAAAAAGCAAGCGAACGACCGCATTTCTGAAAGTGTTTTCAAAAGAGATTTTAAAACAAATTGGATTCTATAAACTTTAAGTGAAATGGACACTTGATATATATTTGTACTTTAAACTTCTTCATTTTTAATGATACTTTACATTTTTATGCAAGCTAAATGCTCAAATTGTCATATAAACATTTTCCAGGTTCACTGGTTAAATCTGCTCTCGCCGCTCCTGTGCTCTGGGTTCAAAAGCAAGTGGGAAACTGGATTAGTGAAATGGTAACACAGGAACACTTATAACTAGAATCATTTTAGTGCTTCAAAGCCACTCCATCTATAATGTACTGGGAGGAAGTCAGCTTTCTCGGGGTCACTGGCCAGATCCAGTCGCCGTTGTGCTCTGAGTCTAAAAGCTAGTGGAACACCTGATAAAATAACAACACAGGGATGCCTTACTAACATAATTTTTTATATTTTTGCAAACATTTCACTTCCACTATAATAGCTGTATTTGCATTTATTTGGATGCTAGTTATATCCATCTACCACTGTTCTTGGAACAAAAACACGATGGACAGCTAAAACCTGAGTGATCCCGTAACTCACACGACCCTTAATACCACAATTTGAATAATATTTAAACATCTGGAGTGAAGCATATTGGGGTCGGCACCATCTGTTCAATATATCCTACTATTCTCCACAGTTTTAAAGTACAAGGGGTAGGTAGTATTCCACTGGAAGCATAAATTGTACATGGACACTTTACTTTATTACATTAAATCTTTTACAGATGTTTATAATTAAGTGGTCCACTTGTTTTAATTCATTTTAGACTTTGTGAAGTACTTCCAGGACACGTCATACAATATGCTGTGAGCAGAATTACATTTCTCCCTGCAGGACAACATTGCAACACAGCTAACTGAAGTGCAAGTTACAGGAAATTCTAGTGATGACTGTAAATCTAAATGTGATGCAGAGACCTCACAAGAACTGCCAGAACAGATACAATGCAAGAAACATGCAAGGTTCAAGGTTAAAGGTTTACTTTATTGTTATTCTGCATTTGTATAAATGTGCGAGGAGAACAAAATGTAGTTTCTCTTGGTCCACGGTGCACAACACACTGAACAGACACAAAAGACACGACAAATATCGGTAATAAATAAATAAATCAATAAATAAATAAAAGCTAGGAACGTTATAAATAGATACATAAATTAAGAAAATAAACACCTGGGTAGGATAATTAGTGTAAGTGTACGGAGGCAGTGTATCAGTTCCAGTGCTGAACCACCAATGCACAGAGGGATGAGAGCAGCATCAAGGGCTTCTGAAGTAAAAAATCATCTCCTCGGTCAACAAGCTGCCCAACTGCTCCTGGACTCTCAATTCTACTTATCAGTGAGGAAATCATGACAGTATCTCCACTTCCAAAGGAGACTGAAAACAGCTGAATTTCCATCCCCCATTCTCACCAGCTTCTACAAACGTGGCATAGACAGCATCCTGACCTGCTGTAGAACAGTCTGGTATGGGAACCGCATTGCCTCAGCCAGGGGAGGTCTGGAGAAGGTAGTGAAGATGGCCCAATCTATCACCAGGACCTCACTGCCCACCATCCAGACCACCTACAACAAGTGGTGTGCCAGAAAACCTCAAGAGACAGCTGCTGTCTGAAAGACACTATCACAGCTTACAGGGTTAGGAACAGCTTTTTCCTGCAAACTGTTTTTTTAATCTATTTACTGATTCACCTATCTGTATGTATCTATTTGGTTACCTGTTTATCTATGTATC
Organism: Arapaima gigas; assembly: GCA_900497675.1. Taxonomy (NCBI): domain Eukaryota; kingdom Metazoa; phylum Chordata; class Actinopteri; order Osteoglossiformes; family Osteoglossidae; genus Arapaima; species Arapaima gigas. Next base: position 138,491 of record UFQX01000005.1, on the reverse strand, counting down.
TATTCATCCACCTCTTCTCGTCTGGTCCCTGTGTCGCCATGCTGTGTGTTTAGTGTACTGTGCACCATCGTCTAAAATAAACTATATTTTTTCTCTATTGTACTTTTGTATAAGGCGGAATAACAATAATGTGAAACATGAACTGTGAACAAATGTAGTTTTAGTCAATATTCTGACGACCACACAGAGAAAACCAAAAGGCTAACATGGGAATATGAAATCATTAAATGTGCATCAGGCCAGGAGGCCTCAGGGCTCTGAAACAAACTGAACACAGTCAGAACTGCCAGTGTCTCTCCTGCATTCCAACATTGCCTGTGTTTGACCTGGAGGTGAAAGTGTCTCAGTCTAGCTTTTGTCCAAGTGCCATCAGATCAGTAGCTCTACTTCCCTTTTCCATACCAGTGAAATTAAAATTCTCCCATTTAATTGACAGAAAAAGAATAAAAAAGAATTACAAACATTTTGATTTAAAAAGCATCAGTTAGTTTCTAACATCAAAAACCATTTTGCTGCACATAAATGAGAAGAAAAATATTCACTTTTGCCTCACAAAATTATGAGCTGAAGTGGCTTCCTTTTACATGTCGAAAAATGAATACACATTGAAGCAGGCAACAGAAAAAAAAAATTACAGAATCAAGAAAGAAAAATTAAAAAGAACAAAATAAAAAATAATTAACAAATTCAAAAAAGGAGAAAGATTAGTCAGTGTAAAAAGGGTTTTGTAGCTGTTCTATACTCAGCAGCTAAGTGGTAACTAGAGTTGGTTTTACCGGAGGCAAAGGTAGGTCCACATCATCTGTCCCCACAGGGTACTGGCACAAGACACTGTGCCTCTCCTTTCCAGATAATCCTCAGGGCACCTCGTGTGTCAGAACACCATTTGCTTTTTACTGTCGCCATTAACACTTAACCGTGAACAAAATTATTTAATACAATTAAGTGACAATGGTACAATGTGATGTCACGTCTAGTGGAACATCTGGAGTTACTCCCGCCATCTGCTGCAAACCACTGCACAGCGAGCGACCAGGAACAACACACATTTGGTACACGTCAGGAAGCACAAATCTGTCTCCTTGATTTCTGTCACTGTTTTGCACAGGTCACTACTGCTTGCCAGCTCGACTATCCCTCATGAAGGGTTCTGATGTGCCCAGAAGATGCCCAGCGGGCTTTGCTATGTTAAGCCAACCGTTCTGCAGAAGCATGGATGGGGATGGGGCTCAGAGTGGTGCTCAGGAGGCCAAGAGAAAGAGGGAGGAGGCAGCATGAGAGGTGTCACATTCATCTAGGGGACTCTTCCAAAGAAGCTCAGGAGAAGGTTTCCAGACCAGAGCAAAACATCAGCTGCCCAGATGGACAGAGCAGCCATGGAAGAAAGCAGGTGTCACAAAGTATAAGATGAGGCCCTGCCAAGAATGCACCCCTCAACAGTGGGCCACGACAATAACATGAATGTTTTTATATTTATGCCATTCTCATCTACACATCGAGACAGCTCTGTTTTGGATAGTTAAAGAAATGTGTACAGTCATTATATCATTATTTACATACATCCCAAGGCAGTAATGTCTACAAAAGGAATGTGTGTAGTACTTTACAGAATTTATGCAACAATTCCAAAATGAAGTGATATCAGCATTATTGTGTAGCTATATATAAACACTATAACATTTCTAAAATATCATGTATAAATATATGTGTATGATATTTCCCGTGTGAAAGGGTAAATGTTTAGCCGCCACAGTAAATGCCTGGCTACAGAGAAATAGCACTTCCCAAAAGAAAATAATTAAGGAAAATAGGGTAAATTTAATTTTTGCTGTATTCTGCTTTACATTTTGTTTTTAAGAAAGGTCAGCAACACTAGGAGGTCTGTGTGTTTTTTGCAAAGTCTGTAGCCTGCCATTGAAACACTGAGGAAACATATAGCCTATATTATTATATAAGATGTGTGACAATTGTTTTATTCATTTTAATAAAAGTTTCATGTTTTAGACAACATTTCAAGAAGGATGGATATTTTCTTATTTAATACTAATTGTCCAGACCAGGACAAGTTGTTAAGGATAATGTATGTTTTCTATACAAATATACAAGCCACGGTCCTAATAGAGGTTATTGCTCCATAACTAATGCTGATTGTGTTTTCTGACTATACCATTATAGCACAGTGGACTTTAAAGCATAGTGCAGTTTATAGTGCAGAGAGTATTTTCTATGTTGTTTTCATATGGTTGTTTGCTGACACACTAACCTTGACAGCTGTAACTGCCAAAAGCTCCTTTAAACCAGAACAATTTCATAGCTCTCGTAGTGATGCTACAACCTATGTCAGCATTATAGTTACTCTTCTAACTCCTGTCCTTACAAAAAGGGTGACTAGCCACACTTAAAATGCCCGTCATCAGTTAAAACTATCAAGAAGAAAGACACTTTACATAGGAAATGTGGCAAAACAATGGTGTTATTCAATTACTACATCATGAATGATGTGCCATATGTCCAGGGACATTTGGGAGAAGCCACTGCAGGGATGTGATGTGTTACAACTGGGCAGAGAGGAGCAGACGCATGAACTTATACAGCAGCTCAGTTAAGGCCACATTCAGACATTAACAAGTAAACAAGATAAAAATGATTCTCCAAATGAGGTCCAGTTCAGTGTTTTATAATTATTTGTTTGGTTACTCTTTAGTAATGTTGCCACAGTATGTGGAACATAACATTTAATGCTGTTGCAGCCTCAAAAGTACAAAGGTTTTTTTAAATCCTCGCAGAACTAAGTCCATTTATATTGTAGTATGGTTCCACTCAAATGGCTCTGAGACCTCAACATGCCGTTGTTCACCTTAGGGTCTTGGAAATAGGCTTGTAGTAGTTCTGAAAGTGATGAACAAGAAAGCCGACCCATCCTAGTGCCATTTCTATCCCCTCTGGTCACTTGGTCTTGCATGGGTGGATTCTGGGATCATTTTACCTCCTTGGTAGCCCTGACCAGCTTATAGCCCACTGAGCTTCACCCCCCCTTATGGGCTTCTAGGCCTAGAGCTGGATGACATTTAGCAGAGAAATTGCCTTTCCTCATGGACTGACAATTTTGTTATTTTGTTCCCCTTCATCTGCATACATCCTAACAGGCTAAAACTCCTCTGCTGTGGGGCTCCTGCTCTTCTGCTACTTGTTGCCATCTCTCCTGATCAAGAGGCGTCCAATCTGTTTGTTCACCTCCATAACACATTTCATTGTCCACAAAATAGGAACACACCTGTAATCTCTGATCCAATTTCTCAGATAGCTGTGGGACGTTCCAATTTAAAATAGGGATTATTTATAGCAAAAATGCATAGTGGAAAATATATTTTAAAACAAGGGAAAAAAGGGTCTCTTTGTGTCCATTAGTATATGGACACTGTGGCACTTTATTCACAATTGTACTACACTACAGTGTGCATATTTTGTCCAAACCAGTTTGCTCAAAACGATGATGCAGTTCTTGGTGTCTTTGTGGTGATGTTGCTGTCTGGTTCCAGGTTTACATACTAGAGTGGGATGATATATTTAGTAAAAAAGCTCACCCAATGTAGAGAATAGAGTTCAGACCCACTGAACATGACATAGGGCTCAGTCTCTCAGCATGCCACCCTGTACTAAAGAGTCGAGCACCTTCAGCAACACACAGGTCTGGCTGCACTCTTCGCCTGAGCTGTCGCTACTGCTTTTTACATATTTGCATACTTTTAATTAGAAAGATTGCAGCGTATGAAGCTGGAGGGCAACACGTGTGTCCAGAGAAGCTCCCTGCAGGCGTTTTGTACAGGGAACACACTTAGTGTTGGTGTCACATGCAGCCAGAGAACTTTCTTCTCTAAGTTATAAAAGCTGGTCCTGCAGTTGTGGAGAGGACATCTAGATGACTGTGAATCAGGAGAGGTGAGCCACGGGTTCAAAGTAGTGCCATTTGGTCACAAGCTTTCCTCTGACCATTTCTGGCTGTGTTGCCTGGTCAGGGTTGTCAAATGTTGAAAGACCCAAAATACCCCATGACTTTAGGTTACATCAGTGATTATGTGCCCAGATTTATCAAAACATGTGAAATATACAGATTCTTATCTATCTAGCTGTCTATCTAACTATCTATCTATCTATCCTGCATTTCCTTTTGTGGGGGGTGTTTGTGGGAGGTGTCTGGGAAAACAGTATCATTTTATTTTCCTTTTTAAAAGAGCCTCTTGCAGCCAAAGCAAAGGGCATGTGCTTTATTCACTTATTTCCTGCCAGATACCAAGGGGGGGGGGGGGGTTACACTCAGTTCTTATCAATACTGCAGTCAGATTAGTCTTTTGTGTTCAAGTTAATATTCCAGTCCAGGTCACTGGTCTGTGTTTGAGCCTTTTGTGCTCAAATTCTAGTTCCAGTCCAACACCTTGGGCATCAGTGTAGAGCCTGAATCATCACCTAGTAGCTGAATCATAATCATTAAATTTAAGAAAGCTTATAAAAAACTTTGAATTCAAACATGAACAACTCATATGTCATAAACAAAGCAATTAATTCCTGGCTGTACCCTGCTGTGAAATGCATTTCCTTGACAATGAAACCCTTTTCATAACTGTTATAACTGCTATAAATGACAGACTGCAAAGATTCATTCTTACATATCTGTGTCTGTGATTGGCTATTTATCTCCAAACATAGACTACTTTAACTTATTCTGGTAATATAGTTTTACTAAAATCCCACCTTTGTAGGGTATGTTATTTGTGAGTTGTTTCCTTTTTTTTAGCCAGTGGAACTCAGATAAACTTAAAGAGGAAAGAAAAAGTAAATTTTTCACTTACGAGGGCCAATATTTAAGCCCTTTATTTTCATATTCAAGTTGTGCTGAAAAATTAATTTAGGCTTTTGTATTTTGATGGAAGGACAACATTGTTCTGTTTTCAGTTTTTTTTAAAGAGTCTTCAATATAGATAAAATAACTGAGCTTTAAAATATCTTTAAAAAGGTATATTCTCCAACAACTACTACTAAGGAAATTTATTGTTTGTTGAGAACTTCGCTAACATTTAGTTTATTATTTGGTCAGTAATCAAGATAAACAAAGATGTTTTAATTTGCATAGTACCTGCAAACACATCTACAGGTGTGCAAATATGTGTCAAATATGTACATGGCAAATTCAAAAAATAAAAAATAAAAATCAACTCTCCTATAAAAGTAGCGTTCAAAAGCTCATTTTAATGTGTATATTTATTCCATAAACATTATTACAAAACTCAGCAAGTTAACAATATAACATTATCACCATACAGGCTTCATCACAAATATTTAAAACCTTTGCAACAATTACAACAAAAACAAAATAATACTAGTATAATTTACAGAAAATCTATAAAACAGCAAAGAGATCACAAATTTGTGTAATCTTTTCTTCTGGTTCTTTTTTGTATGCTTATGTTTTTTACACGATAGCACTGCACTCCCACAACATGATCGTCGTATTACAAAACTCCCAACAAAAAGTTATAGATTTTTTTCTGTTTTCTTTTTTGTCATTTATATTTTGGTTTTTAAAACCAGGAACTTGTCATTATACATCCTTTTCACTGCCCACAAAGGCGCAAAAAAGGTTACCCACACACACAAATACTTCACAACACTTTCTAAGAAAAATATACACTTACAAAATATGTTACAAATTGGCACACTGAAAAATATACAAGATTTCATAATGTCAAGAGTCTGTTAGGAATCCCTCTGATAACTCTAGACAATATTTATAAAGCTCAATATTCTTTTCAACAGAAAAGGCAAAAAGTAACTCCAGTTAATGTCAAAACCATGGTGTAAGTACATCAAACATAACAGAACAGTTTATTATACATTCGCAAAAAGGGCACAGAGAGAGCCGGGTTCTTCTTAGCTTTGTTTTTTGTCATTTTGTTGTTTTGGAAAAAAGTTTCTTCCTGTTACTGTGTTTGTTTTGTTAGCACCTTTTAAGAAGCAGCAGCTCAACAGTGGTACTTGGTACAAAAAACTGACACTGGAAAGTACATTCAACTGGCAACAGGCAGAGATGAGAGAAGGTGGGTTATTCTCAGCTTGGCCATCCTGGGGTTCTAGTCTGGTACTGGTCCTTCATGGCCTGTCAGACAAAGACAAACGGGAACATCTCATTAGGGCTGTGGTCATAAAGGTAATAACATGGGCTACTCAAAGCCTTCCTCTCCCTGCAGCATGATACCAAACCCAAACAGCCATGAGGTTGAACTGCACCAAATCAATGATGGGCATTTAAGGAAATGTCAAAAGTTTGCCTTTTGCAAATATGCTGTCCAAAAATGCGAACTAACAATGTGAAGCATGGTATAATTTAAAGCTACTCTGTAATGCAGCCCAGATATAAACACAGCAGCTTAACAGAACACACATGTATTGGTGGAATTTGCCCATTGTGGATTTTCATGGACTAGATTTTTCAAGCTCTGGTGTTGGATGTAAGTTAATAAGTCCACTCTATGGGTAATGGAGAAAAGTGCTGAACATAACAACATTTTAATATAATTATTAAAATTATTTTCCCCATTCAATGTCCAAAATACAACATATAACCAAATCATAAGATACTGATCGGTCAAAATTTATTTCTGAAAGAACTGCTGAATATTGAAGCTGGTGCCACCCATGTCTGTAGAAAAATACAGTATAGCTGTTTAAATTAGCATTATAACAAGATACAGTACAGTAAGTTGTACAAACAACTATTGTACAAATAATTGACATCATTTTAGAAGTGTTACTATGGGACTGGAAAACCCACGCATTCACGCTTTGATGTAAATACTGGAAAGATCAGAGATATTTGGGGGAAAGGGTCCATGTAGGATGATTAATGGACGCACTGCAGAAAGCACTCCTGTATCCTCTGCCAAGTGCTTAGGTGTGTAAAGTCTGCATGTTACGCAGGACACCACAGTTACCACACAAACAGCTGCGACACTGTGAACATGCACTGATGACACACACATACTGATCATTTTTCTTCAGAATTAATGGCAACAGTATGTATAAATAAAACATTACAGTATTTAATGTTCAGTTTTTATTGCCTTTTCTTTTTTTCAGTTTGTTCGTTTCATATTTTAACATTTTTGCGTTCCCTTTTTATCGCAAAAACACTAGTAAGTTATGATTCCTTTTCTATATAAGAAATAACAGCTGGATTCTTTGGAAATTCATGGAGTCATTGATTTGAATAAATTTTCAGAGACTGAAAATAAAAACTACTGATGTTAGTCATAAATTAAAAACATTGCTATGTAAACACTGTCAAAAGAAGCCAAATAGGACCTTTTAAATGGAATCTATAGATAATGCAACTATTCTGTCCTTTTCAATAGCTCTACATTGTCTGGGTAATTCAGAATGTGTGAATAGTGCACAAGATCCCTGCCTATCCAGGTCCTTTAAGCTCAGAAAAATCAGACCTGTTGCTAAAGATCGAGATCTCATGTTGTCATGTATGACCTTGTTTTTCAAAATCGTATTGTCTTGTAGAAGAATTAAAAATGTAAGCGACACACCATTAGCATTGTACTTACTAAAAAACAGTTGGCCAGTGGCCTTGTTCCTCTTGTTCTGCATCTGTGTTATCCTTTTCCTTTGAGTCTCCAACAGCATCTCTCTTCGCTTCCCTTTTAGCTTCAAAATGCCAAAATGATGTTGAGGTAAATTGAATTAAGCAAAGTAAACAAAAAAAGAAATAAAATCAGAGTCTCTGTGTTTTGGTAAGATGAGCATGTAGTAGCGTACCACTGCCAGCTGCAGGTGCTTGCCAACGGAGAGGGTCCCAAAATATAGCTTCTGTCGAAAGTCATCCCTCCCTCAAGTGTTACAAAATAGAACAGCCAATACTCATATACATAGAAAATTGTCTGTACAGATATTTGTTCATAGTTTGGCACATTAAATTCAGCTTTGTAATAATTTCTTTGCCAATAGTGCATATGTTTCTATACAATAGCATTAACAAAAATCGCATTCTGAAAGATGAATAAGAGACATTTTGATAGAAATATTCAGCATATTTCAGATTTAGGACTGGGTCTCTGGGTGGTTTTTACACCAAGGCCCTTGAGAAAAAAAATAACACTGGACAGAACCAAATGACAAATTCATTCCAAGATTAAGAAAATTAAGACAAATGGTACCCTCACACACAAACACGCATAAATGATACATTTATAGGTAGAGATATAATCAATACAAAAATGTTCCCTTTCACATTAGAAAAAAATGTCTCAAAACATCTGTGTCACACTTGGGTGCTCTAAGTCTAAAGTGGGATGATATGGGTTCTTCACAGAAAGGTGTAGTTTTCGCTCATCAGCTGAGTCACATTGTAGGATGACTTTGCTATGCTGGGTCCCCATATCCTGTCCACAAAATAACGGGGGGCTTTTTTAATTAAAGCATTAGTGTAGAGCTACATGTCAAGATAAAATATTATGAAAAGAACAGCAAGTTTCACTGGAAAAAAAAACAATCCACAAAATAAGACTTTTAAACATTTTCAAGAATTTTTTTTCTTTTTCTGACAAAAACAACTAAAAAGAAAACAAAAATCAGCTAAAAGCAGCAACATAGCAAGAAAAAACAACTGCAGCCATGGTAGGTTTAAGTCCCAGTCAAGCTGGACACAATCACTCAATAGGTAGTTTGCAAGTAAAAGGAGATTCTCATGCAAGTTTTTCATTTAGTCTTCAGGGGAATAAGGTTGTAGGGGGTAGTCTGGGATAATGTCTTTGCCATGCAATGCTTGCACTGAGTCTGTGGGGGAAATTTAAGGGAACAGAGGACAGAGCAGGCTGTGGGGTGAGGGTGAGGAGGGGTGCAACTGTAACCAGCTACAAAATATTACCTCAGTTTTTCATAAGAGGCGATCAGTGCTAAGTCCTTATTTGGGTCTCGCTCTGCTCGCTTGCCTTTACTGCTGTCCACCCGAGGGAATTTTGCACTGGTTTTGTGGCGGTACATCTTTTTGTGGGCAGGACCATTGGTGCTGGGGGTGCCTAGGGCAGATTTTTCAAACATGTTACATCCCAGTGAGAGCTGGGGGAAGAAGGGATGTGAAACATTGAACTTGGTCTGGTTTTTCCCAGCCTTGCCCCCAGACTTTCTACCCTTGGCTCCCCCCGATGAGGTTGTACCTCTCCTTTTGGAGTCTGGTGAAGTCCCTGCCAAAATTTTGAGTGTTTTTAACTTGAGGCTGTTGGGTTCTGGAGGCTGGCAGAGCCCAGATGCAGGACACCACAGAGGCTCAATAGAAGCCATCATGAACCTCTGGACTTCGGCCATCCCAGAGGCTATGTTGGACAAGATGTTTGAGGGCTCTTCAAATTCACGCTGGTCATCATCTAGAAGGTTGTTGGTATCAGCCCAGCCTGTATTGGCGTCCTTGATGAGAGCCCAATTCCTAGATAACCCCATGGAGCCACCATGTGACACACCTATGTTGTCTATTATGTTATGTCCTTTGTGGAGCAACTTGGAGCTCCCTGCCTGACCTTTTCCTGCTTTACCATCAGAAGGAGGCTTAAACTTTTTGGGTGTCCGAGAATTCTGTCGAGGGGTTTTGGTCCTTTCTCCTTTTGCTGCTTTTGGAGCCTTGTTTTTCTTTGCACCTTTTTGGTCTGAAGAGGTACCCTGCCCTGATACTTGCCTGGAAGTGGTTTTCTTCTTTGACCGTGAACCTTTGGCAACATTCATGATCTGATTACCCTGCTTGTCAAAGTTATCTATGGTGGTACCTTTTTCAACCAGCCCCACACCATCATCATCGCTGAATGTGTGGAACTGGAACTGGTGGCTGTTTGACGCAAGCACATTTGGCTGTTGCTCTGGCTGTGGTATGAGGTTGCAGTTCCACTTCACCTCTGGTGTGCTAGCCATTTCACAGGTTTCTTGATGCATCTTGGGTGCTCCTCCTCCCTTTATCTCTGGGCCCACAACCTGAGGCGACAAACTGGGGGTGTCTGGAGGGGACATCTCTGACAGTGATGAGTGCCGAAATTTATCGGGAGTAAAGTTGGAGATATCCAGCAGATCTGTTGATTCCCTTAGCGGCGTGATTGCGTCTACACTTTGCTGGATCACCAGTTTTGGACTGCAGTGGGCCAAGAAGTTATCATTCATGTCATCTTCACCTTCTTTCTCACAGGACTTTAGACTTAAAGAGCTGTAATTGCTGGAAGTAGCTGACAGCGAACCCACTGAGTCAAAACTGATGAGCCTGCCATTGTCTGTGTTGAGCGTGCCTCTCTGCAACTGTAAATGTCTCTCCCCACACGTTACCTGACATGCCTGATAATCAGTGTCGGACTGCAGTGGCTGCTCAGGCAAATAGTTCTTCTCATATAGCAGTCTGTTGCTTTCCAAGTTCAGCTGGCTGTATCCTGAGACAGACAAGTTGTCTGCCATTGGCACAGGCAAGGGGCCAGAAAAGCTGTTAGGCATAATGGGAGTTTCTGGAATGTCAGGTGCAAACGGCGCCTGGCTAGGGCCAAGCTGCGAATGCCACATATGGGTGAAATTTGGTTCAATCTGGCAGTTCTGAGGTGACTGTTGGAGCTCGGATTCGGAGGGTGGCGAGAGGACGCAGCTCTGGGCGAGCTGCAGAGATGTGAACTGCTTCTCTTCCTGGGAAAGACCAACTGGGTATTGCCTGGGGGGCTGCTGGGGGAAGAAAGACATTCCACTGCTGCTCGATGTATCTGATGCATCTAACAGTGTCTGCAGATAGCCTCCAGGGACAACTGGTACACTTGTAGCCACATTCACAGATGGCGTGGTTTTGTCAGGAGAGCAGGTGGCTGATACAAAAGTGGATTTTTTAGAGGCATTGGCAGTGTGATTTTCACACAAATGGGGGCTGCTTGCAGCCGAGTCCATTGCTTCATCCTTCACACTCCCAACAGAGTCCTGATTTTGTAACACAGCGTAAATCCCTGCTTGGTTCGTCATGCTTCTGCCATCCTCTTGCATGTCTTTCATTTTTTTGCTCCTCAGCCTAGCCTCACTTTTAAATTTCCTTATTCGCACCACTTTATTTCTGATTCTCTTATCGTCCCTTTCTTGTGATCTGCTATTTGGTGCGCTGGTGTGTGTGATGTCATTTGCGTCTAATGTGCTTGCACGGCTGGAGGCCACTGTTGTTAATGGCACGCCTGTAAGGGCTGCCTCGTCTTCAATGCCGCCTCCCTGCTTGTTTGGTGATTGCTCCACAGTTTGAATTCTCTGAATTCTGAGTCTGTTTGCTATCTTATACTTCCGTTTGGGGGGACTCAAACTGAAGGGACGGCCACGGCCGTTCAGACGAAAATTGTGTTTGTCGCCCACTGCCAGCCTCCGCCGTTCTTCCTGTTCCTTCAGTCTCTTTTCCCAAAAATGCTTGAGAGGGGCCAATTTCTCATACTGGTTCATTTTGCCCTCAGTTAATTTTACTGTTGTGATGCTTGGGTCAATTTTCCCTAGCTTCACCAGCATATGCCTTTCTCCCTTGAACCGGTTGATGATGATATATTTGATGATGACTGGTGGTTCCTTTCTGGAGGATTTCCTTCGTTTGTTTGGGCACCAGTCATCATCCTCCTCCTCTTTTGGACCAGCAGGAAGTTTCTCACGTTTCTCAACATTTTTTTCATTCTCAATTGAGTCTACATCATACAGGTAGTCCTCGCTGTATCTAACTTTTCTTTTAGCCCGTAATCTGTAATTCAGCTGACTAGAGGAGCTGCAATTCTCCTTGGAGAATAAATGGCTTCTTCCCTTGACCTCCTGTAGAGTGTCAGAGGAGGAGCCAGTACAGGAGCTGTCATCACTATACTCTCCTGAGTCTTCAGTGGAGTTGCTGAAGTCAAATACATAGCTCCTCTTTGGGCTACCGTCAGGTGTTACATCAGTGGGGCAGTAATTCTCATCCCCCCTACTGTCATCTCCCACTGGATGGCCTTCCTCCTCCTTGAGTAACCCCTCCACATTTTTTTTAACAGTTCCACTGTCCTTCTTGGTGCAGTTAATGAGCACGGTTGGAAAGAAATTTAATTGGGTCTCCTCTTGGAGAACATTGGTCTTCTCCCGCATGTTGTCCTGGAAAGACTCATATCGGATTTTCAAGGAGCACACGTCGCTGCTTAGTGTGGAGTCATCATCATCATCGTCAAACATGTAGTTGTCCACATCTTCCTCAGAGAAGAGGTTCACTGAGAGCTCATTTTTGGAGCAAAGGTCAAGCAGCTCTATTTTGCTCTCGCTGATGAAGGACTCAAAGTATCCCCAGTCCTGTCCAGGGTTAGGTAAAAGGGCCTCCTCGCCATTGCATTTATCGAGGAGAAGGCCCTCATAAAGGTTCTTTGAGGCAGGGTCCTCAGAGTCACTCTCTGTCTTCTCCACATCCCTCCTCTCTGTAGTCTGACCTTTATGGACTGAAAAGCTAAGGAGCTGATCAGAGAGGAGCTGGTCCCCATACTGGCAGGTGTCACTGGGCATGATGCCATGCATTCCCATGTCAGAGATAGAGCAGGTTTCATACTCCCGGTTCATTTCAGCCATTTTCAGGCTCATCCCAGGCTCTGTGTCAGCACTGTCCTTGCTCTCCATGAAGCATCCCAAGCAAGTGCGGCTGGGTTGCATAAGGCAGTCATCAGTTAGGGAGGAGATACCCCCTGGCTCCATCATGGTAAAGGGGGTCTTGTCACAGTCTTCAGGCAGAGACCAGGGACTCACCCCCTTGGTGATGCCAGACGTGAGAGAAATGGCATGAGTGGAGGAGTCATCACCGGCAGGCTCAGGAACCTCAGTCAAGCTGACAGTTAATGAAGACGTTAGCACACAGGCCTCTTTTGTGGATACTGTGGCTTTCTGGCAGTCCAAGCTGCCTTTCTGCGCGCTCACTGCGCCTGCTGAGGAAGGGAAATGAATGGCAGCATGTGCGGCAACATACGGCTTCAGCTGACCTCCCTGATCATGTGATCCTGTGGAAGGAACAAACATAAACATGATATCAGAGGAATGCGACAGCTTAGTTGTCTTCTTTTATTCTAGAATCTACAGCCAATTCTCCAGCACAGTCTACTGCTGCATTAAGCTTTGATTGTGTGATATCCATAGAGTAAAAATTAAAAACAATAGTACAAAACGGATTTCTTTCCTCCAGGTTATTCATTGGGCTGAAAATAATATGTTCCTCTCCTGTGATTGCATCATTTTAATTCTGTCAGCTAAAGAAATGTATAATTAAGTGAGGACAGCAGCTGGTTTGCAAGAAGTTATTAGCTTTGTTTGCCTTGCATAATTAGTCAGCTGCAGCTGAGGCAGGTATATACACATGGGAAAAGACATTTACAAATGCTGTAGATAGTGTAACTAAAAACCACAACCCATGCGTGGTACCCTTCAAGCAGTCAGCTTACCAACAGAAAACAATTTCTGTGATTTTAAACAAAAGCCAGTGTCAGATGCCAAAGCTCACACATTCTCAAAAGCAGTTTCCTTTTAAATTACATTCATACCTATACATGAACACTATGACTAGTAGTCTGCAAAGCATGTCACCCTGTTCCAGCTCCACGTTGTTCACAGCAACATTGATAAGACACAGTTGCATTATGGAAAGCTCTTGGCAACATGACCTTCCACTTAAGAAAGACAATGTTTTCTATGCACTGAGCAGTTAACAATGAGTTGAAGTATATAAATTACTGACAATGGATACACAGCTACTTTTCATGATAACATATTAGTGGATTGTTTTCATTTCATTTACAGCATACATATAACTGCACAAACGCAGTGAATAGATACACTTTTTTACAATACACATCCAAATAAGATAAACATTCTTCCAAATAAAAAAGCTTAAACCCTGTTTTAAACAGTGAAACTTTCAAAACATCTAGAATATCACTGGTTGTGTGTATGCAATCTATTGCATTCATTGTCTGACTAGTGATAAAAAGCAAATCTCTAATTCCATCAGGAATCAAAAGATTTTTTTCATTTGTGTTTTGCTTTCAGCATACAAACCCTCACTGTACCCCACCCCTGTATCATGTCAACAATAGGGGAGAGCTGGCTTCCCTTGTGGGTCTCAGAGAGGCAGATGCACTGAACAGCCTAAATGACAGCCACTGAGTCTGCAGCCCGCAGCCAGAGGTCCGTAAACCAGCGTCCCCGAGAAACATGCTTTTCTCCCCTTCCCTGAAATTACAGACCTGTCACAGGACTTTCATGTTACAGCCACCTATAGAGCAAACTCTTAAAAATGAGCTGCCGTGCTCTCAGGGTGTTGCAGAAAACAAATATCTGTGGAAATGAGATGAGATTAACTATTGAACTCTTATTTCTTTGAATTACCTAATTAAATAGTTGCCCTTTTTTTAACCAGTAGATGCTTTTATTTGCTGAAGTAATATATTTTATGTTTAAAATAGATAAATTGTTAATAAACCAAGAAAGCAGATAACATCTTTTATAACAGTTCCTGCCATATAAATGGCTCCCATGGAATCAAAAAACAACAGAAAAACAAAATGCCTTTTCTGGGGCCCACCTAGAAGACACTGTAAGAAAATATGTGCTGCTACATGAAAAACGTGGAAAATTAGATAGACCACATAAAAATTATATTTTGTAATTTTATAGATGCATACTGTCAAATGTAGTGTTTCGCACAAAAAAGTGAAAACATTCCCTTTTTGCAACAAATTCAGGGAAAAAAAGAAGAAAATTTATCTCAGCTACATTGTTTTTAGGTGGACTGCTATTCTTAGTAATAATTTATAATAAAGTTAAGACTGGGGTGATGAAAAAGCTCAAGATGATAAGTGCTTTTTAGTTTTGGCAGTTTTACCTAAACAATGAATTAAAATTTGTCAGTCTTATTTGGAACATGCATAAAATGCATAAAAATTCTTAAAAGCTTAAGGTTTGAAGGACTGGCTGCAATATGTAAGTAGCTGGAAACATCATTGCTCTGAGGTCACAAGCCACAACCTTTCGCAGGACTGTCTACTGTCTGAGCAAGAGTGATACTGATGAACAGTTGGTATACTTGGGTCTTGCTTAGTCCGGCAGCAAACCGACAGACTAACTGGCTTTGGGGGTGATCCTCTCGCCGTGCTTTATTCAATTCATGACACTAAGTCACTGTTATGCACAAATATAATTCTCCCAGTTATGCAAGTAAATTAGTCTAGTTTAATAATAACAATGATGTCAATAATTTATGGATTTATTATGGAGCCTCTCAGCAAAAAGAAACCCATTCTATCGTTCATTTACAACAACAATGATTTTTTTGCCCAGTTCTGCTTCTCCAAGCTTCACAGTAACTCCGGCAGGCGAAGGCTGCTTTGTCTGTCAGCTTTCCAAAGCGGACAGACGAGGGAATCGGAGGGAGTTAACAGAAGCTGCTGATGCTGGGAAACGGACTGTATAGCTATGCTCTCATCTTGTTTCAGCATTCAATGAAACTGGATATGCTCATAATACCAAATGCTCCATAGGTCGTACTTAATCTTACTCTGGATCCCTAAAAATGACTAGAAAATTAAGTCAGAGTTCACACATAGGCAAAAGAAAATGCTGTGCGCACTAACCACAGAGCATATGAAGCAATTCTAACGTTTGGTAGGTGGGATTAATGCGCTACACCCAACCTCTGCTGGGCACTGCATGCCAGCGACAATCACTAAGGGAAACAGCCTTGTTTATGAGTGACGCCAACCGAGAGGCACTGAGGCAGTTCCCCTGCCGCATGCATCTCAGCTTCTGACAAAAGTATTTCTAAAAATGTATTAACATCATTACATTTTTATTTAGTTTTGCACCCAAGGGCCTTGTTTTAAGTACCAATGGAAATAATGGCTATTGTGGCCAGTTACTGAGCTGTACTTACAGTACAAGGTGAGAGTGCAACAGTTGGAAAAAATAAACTTATCTCACCAATTTACTATGGGCCATATTTTCTCGCAATATATTGCTGATGTGAACATCCCTTCTTTTAAGCAGGATCCTGACAGTTTTCAGCCATCTTCTTTCAATCACATACCCTGGTATTTGTGCGGGAACAACTTTGGGATGTGGCAACACCGAGTTTGATAGGACAGAGGTGTTCCTCTCTAGCTGCTGCTTTATAAGTCCATGCAGAGACTGCCCAAAAGCCAAGAAAACAACTTAGTTTGAGACTGAAAACTATTGTTTATCCAGTGCCCAATGCTGTATGACAAAAAACAGTTTTTTGCCCAAGCTATTTCTAAATCCTGTTTAACACAGAAACAAGGCATTTGTAGACCATTCCCGAGTTTTACTTCTAATCAAGAGTCTACTTGCTTGACTTTATTGGAAAAGGTTATTCCAAGTCCAATTAAAAGTTACTTTATGGTTTTTACCACTTACCAATATACTGGATTTGAATTAAAATGTGATAAGTTGAATAACTAAGGTGCAGATTAACTGTAATATCAATGTTATATGCAGGAGCAAAGACTCTGCAAATCAAAGACTTGTTTGGTATGCACAAAACAGGGGTATCACTTATTAGATTGTGGATCAGAATTTCTATCAGGTGTGCAATTTCCTTCTGCTTCAGAACTTCTTTTTAAATTCTTTGGTGGTTCACTGAAAAATGAAGAATACCCGTGTGAGCTGCAAATATTCAAGTGGTAGCTCATCTACACAATGTGAGAGGCAGTCTGGTGAGGCCACATTTCAATATCTGAATATTCATACCTTCAAATTTTTCTCATCTGTCATATTCCAGTTAACAGTGGCCAAAGGTAAATCTAAACAATCTGACAGAGAAGTGAATTTAATTACTTTTAGTCAGTCAATCCATTTATTCTCCTGGGTATACCAAAAGTTTAAAATTTCCAAACTTATTTTTCAGCCACTGGCAGCCTTTGCTACTTATGAATGGTTTGCTTTCTTTACATACCGTGAGTGTATTACATATAAAAGATGACAGCCAGCTTTCTTCACCACAATGGCTCTCACAGTTAGGTTGTGGTCACAAAATTAGCCTGTTATACTAGCTAATGATCAATTATGGCTTAAAATTGCTTAAAAATGATGGCTTCTACCAACTAAATAGACAACGCACAAATTACAAACACAAATTTTCTCTACAAACATCATTCTCACTTTGTTGACATCATATAATGTGGAGCACTACTGGCAATGGCACTAACTGTATTTGTAGCTGTTATGTTTAAAAAGCATTTCTGCCCTCACTCCCTCCTTTCTCAACTTCTCACATCTAGGCACTTAAGCTGCAGATTGAACAAAACAGCATTAGAGGTGAACAACACCTCCAAGCATCTCCAAAGGTAGCTGAAGACAGCCCATCTGATAATGGTCTATGGCATTTCTAAATGTTAGAGAAGGATCAATTATTCTTCATTTGCACTGGATGTTCACAATGAAAGCTGAGCTAGGAGCCGGATGACTCAGAACAATATGCTTTGAAAGCCCAGGTATAACCTTGGCAATGCAGCCCAGCCTTGCTGAAGAACACAACATGCCTTGTCACTCATTGTCAAATTTTGTCCCGCAAGGTGCCAGCTGATCTTTATAGCTTAGATGCTAGGAATTCAAGGGAAATTTGGTGCAGGCTTTTTTATGTCAAGGTTTGAGTAGAACTTGACTCCAGAACTGCAAAACGGTACCAGCTCAAGAGAAGGTTTCATTCATCTGCATATCTATGTTCCATAAACAACACTATAAATACAGTCTATAAACACACAGTTACACATACACAAGCAATACTGTGAAAATGTATTTGTCCCCTCCCTTGATTTCTCCTGTCATTACATATCTGTCACACTGAATGATTACAGAGCTTCAGAAAAAATGTAATGTACAAGTTGCATACGATACTGATACATAATGTAATGCATGATGTATACATAATACATAATGTATAATCCATGTATAAAGTGATTTAAATGACATTTTAGTGTTAAAACAGTCTTAGAAACGTGCAAGAATTTCAGGGTTCAAATGAAAAAACTTGTTTAATTTATTAAAGGTTAAAAAAAATGTATTACCTCAAGTAATATTCTGCCTCTGAATATATTTAGACAAAAAAAAAATGTTACCCTTGAATATCACACAGAAACCTACCCAGCATTGCATTTAGATTGGATGGCAGTGCAGTATCTATTAGTATAATTAGAATTTTAAATAGAATAAAAAACAAACCAACATACTGTAATTAGTAAATAAATAAATTTGTTTCCAAATGCATTGGAAAGCTTTTGCATGTGTGCCTTTGCAATTACGATAATTAATCAAATAAAATTGATTAATCTTTTGTGTAAGCAAAGAACAAATCAAAACGCCCTTGAGGTAATAAACAACACATTTTTCGGACCTGTCTCATGTCTTCTGCAAATAACGTGTTACCATTGGAAGGTTCCCTGAAGGTGTCTCAAACTACATGTTGACTTCATTGAAACCCTAAACAACAGTTGTGAGAATGGTGGTGGTCAAAAAAATAAATGAAGCAGCAGAAGGTTACACTATACATCTAAGGGAAGTCAAGACCATTTTACCTTTTAGAAATCTGCTTAACAGAACTAATCAAAAGAGTAATCCAGTTAAGAAAACTGTATAATTTTGGGATATGTTAATGTAAAGGTAATGTAATCGGCTTTTGGTATGCTGCATTTGCAAAAAAAGCTAATTTAGGCTACACCAATTTATGTTAATTTTTTTGCAATGACATAAATATTTTCAATAATAATCTGCTAATAATGAATACACAAACCAGTTCAGATTTTCTGAGGATGGTTTTCTCAGAGAAAGACATCTGAAAAGGTATTCAGCATTAAATTACAAAAAAACAAGTCAAAAATCAATGCAGAGTTGGTAACCAGTTTCAACAAAGTCTATTTTTTGGATGACTAGATGACTGGTGTTCAAAAGATACACAACTGGAGGTCTTCAAGGTTTTGAGTGAGACTCTACATGGTGCCCTATCCTGACCTCTCCTGTGCTCCGATGCTACTGGAGGTGAAGCTCTGCTGGGGTCTTGAGGTACCCTGCAGTTGGAGGACCACCCATTTAGCCATTGGGTGGAACTCTGACCAGATCTTAAAGTACACTGGATGTGGAAATCTGCCTAGCTATGAACCTATACTGGAGGTGGGAATCTATTCAGCTCTGAGTTTACCCTGTAATGTAGAACTATGCATCTCTGAATGTGGCTTGGAAGTGAAGATCAACCCTCCTTGGAATCTATCCTGAAGGTGTTCCTAAACAGCTTTCAACCTTACCAGAAAATGTATACCTAGACACCTCTGAATCTACCCAGTACGGGGGAGAGCTACACAGTTCTGAACTTACCCTGTTGAAGGGGCTGTACTAAATTACCCTGTAGGTGAAGTTCTTCTCCAGGCTGGAACTGCCCTGGAGGAGGAGCTCAACCCACTGAGCTGTGCCAAGTGGAAGTCAGAGAAACTGGCACACTGCCATGTCTATTCTACAGTCGCGGTTTGTCAGAACAAAGAGAAGAATCACATTTGTAATTTATGTAGCAGCAGGAGGGGAATAATAATAGTTGGTAATTCCACATTCAATATTTGAGATAAACATTCATGTATCAAGCAGACCGCTTGCCAATATTTGTGATAAACATTCACGTTTCAAATAGATGGCATGCTTTTTTAAACTTTTGGCAATATTACTAGTCCTGCATCTCTTCAGAACAGGTTAAATTGATTTCTCAGCATACCAGTCCCATTGTATTGGTTCTGCTGAAATTATTCTAAAAACTGATGGATGATGGTTACCACTGGAAAAAGTCATTAAATATTTAAAGTGCCTTTCAGTTATGATTTGAGAGCATGAAAAGCTTGAGTTAATGAATTGTCACTAGAAAACCCCAGTGAGATAGCCTACTTACAGCCACGGAGTCCTAATACAGAAGTAGCCAAGGGAGGTTTCTGAGCATAGATGAGGCACTGCATTTTGGAATAGGTACAAGCTGCCTTACCATTGTCATCCACCCCATTGGTCTGTGACAGGTTGAGAGGTGGGACAGTGAGGTTGGCTTCTTGTAAAACGTCCATCAATGTGGTCGGATCCTGTTTCTCCTATGCATCATCATCACAGCCTTACCTGTGGAAGCAGAGGGAAAGGCAGGCAGAGTAGGGATGAGGACATGGAGCACAACAAGCTGGTACCCAACCCATCCAGAGCAACAGAAGCAGGCTAAAGCACTCACAGGATTGCCATGATGACACAAAGAGCCTTCTATTAAGTGATATCACTGGGCTCATTAGGGGAATGAATGCAGGCCTAATTCAGAATAACTACTGGCACCAGGTCATGGTTATACTGCTAAAGTGGAGTTGTCAGCGTGTTGTACACCTTGCTCTCTGACATATTAGAAAAACATATGAATTCAGTCTCAGGAGTAGCATCAAACCCTCCATTCCAAGTTAATTGTACAACACATCTATGTCGATGATGAACATCTAAACCATCCAGCAATAAGTAAATATGAAGCGTTCCACATACAATTTCCATGGAAACACGATGCAACATTATGCTATTTTAAACTCCTTTCACCACTTATATTAAAGTTATTAACCCCTTGAGACTGTTCCTATATCCTGCTTAAAAGATTCTGTCTATCATAATTAGCTGTGAAGGCATGTCTTCCAGTCTTTCTATCACAACAAATCCTGTTAAGCAGAGAATCAGTAAAATGGATATATATAGACACACACACACACACACACAAACATAGGTTAAGTTCATTATTTTTTGTTTCTTCTCACAGTTAAAGAACTATACAGAAGAAAATGACTGAAAGTGAGAGCACATTAGTTCACTATCATTTTGGCTGAAGTTTGAAAGCAGGACACTGATCTAAGGGAGTCTATCTGGAATTAAATAGGGCTTTTAACAAACAAGGGTTTTAATTTTATGCAAAATGCACAGCAGACTAATTCCACAGACAGGTGCCCAGCCAGGTATGACCAGGTGCAAGGTTTCTGCACATACTATAGAATGGAGTAAATGCAGTGGCGCACGGTCACCCCTCAGCCTGGAGGTAGACAAAACTCAGTGACCAGGCAAGTGCCTTGCTAGGCGCTCGACTGAAGGTTGGATGTGACTGATGCACCAAGCTGCCCAATGCTTTGTCGAGAGCCCAGGGCTTCTGTTCTGCGGTTCTGCAGCATAGGACTGATGCATGCCCTGCTCCAAATGCCAGCTCTGTGATACTGACTCCAAACACACCACTTATTTTAGCCACTGGCAATGAAGACCTCCTTTGTTCATATTACCACAGAGCAGTTCATTTGAGCTTTAATGCAGCCCTGTCAACCAGTAATAACAACACAATAAGATTCCATCTCATAAAATTTCTCTTCAAAAATCTTCAGTTTTCAAATGGATTTCTTAATAGAAGTTTTATTAAGTGGCTCAACTTTACTTGCTATGATGAGAAGCTTAAAGTACACGCTGATATGAATCTCCAGCACCTAATTCGAGAGGCCACTTGTGATTGACCAGAGCCACAGCGATGCCTAATCCAGGCTCAGTGAGCCTCAGGGCAGTGAGACATTGCCATGTCGTTCCTGTGAATCAGAAGGTGGTAATAAAGAGATAAGGTAAATGCCTTTTTCACTCCTTTCCAGGGTGACCCCTGCCTAGCCAATGAGTGCTGGCGCACTGTGATACAGCTGCCACCTTTCACAGCACAGACGTAGCACTGCTGCTGGGCACTTGAGCCGCAGCCAAGATCATGCTGGTCCACGCAGCAGCCACTGCAGCGTCTGCATTCACTGCACTGCAGGCACCATAACAAAGGCCCTGGCAGCTGGAATGCGCATGCGATGCGGTGTGTGTGTGTGTGTGTGTGTGTGTGTGTGTGTGTGTGTGTGTGTGTGAGGTGGAGATATGTGAACGCAAGCTCAGACAAAACAACAATGAAACCTAGATGTGGCATGGAGACATTTATTTTTCCCATTACTTGAGATTCTTCGGCCCGCTCCCATCGTCGCCACAGTGCCGTGGAAGGGAGGACAAGCGATTAGAATAATGAAGACGGACGGCCTGTAATAAGAGGTTGCATAAATTGCTGCCTCGGCCAACAAGCATGTCCAATTTAACACGTTATTAAGCCCCGCTGTTTTGTCTGTTCACCGCAGCCAAATGAAGGTTTGGGGGCCTTCACAAATGAGCCCTGATAGAGCAGCATCTCTGGTGCTGAAGGGAGGTGAGGGATAGGAACAAGGAAGGAGCTCCTGGTATCAACTCAGACCCCCCCCCCTCGACTGCACTGTCATGCTCTGTGGGGGGCCAGCGTGGCACTGCCTTGCTGACGTCGTCTGCAGTCTCACTCTGTGGCCATGAAGGAACGATTAGGGACAGTTATGTGGGGACTTGGTGTTACAACACACTGGACAAGAGAAACAGCATGACACAGCAGTCCTCTGACATCCATTCCATGTAAGGACAATATTGGATCTTTCTCATATACAAGCTGAACTACAGCATCATGTACAGTCTCAATAGAAGGGTCCTTCACAAAAGCAGGTTTCATGAAAGGAAAAAAAATTAAACTATATGTACTCAAATGAAGAGTTTATTTTTTTTTCATAACCACGTAGACTTACTGAAATAAAAAGTAAAGTACCAGTAGGACAGGACTCACAGATGTAACATATTGTTAACATATTTTTTGAGACATGAGCATCTGTCACAGAGCTGTTTCAGCCCAATGCCTTCATTAGTGTGTGCAGAAATGACAAAAAAATGTAAATATACAGGAACCCAGAAAGTCAAATGACTTCAGTCACCTCGTATATCAAAAAAGATCACATGATAGAAAATGTCATACATATTGGAAAAAAGCCAAAATAAGTTATTTGCAGATATTTTAAAGTTAAAACTAAAATATGCTTCTTGCATAAGCATTCAAATGCCACACATTAAAATTTGGTAGGGCCACCTTTTGCTGCAATAAGAGCTTTAAAACTTTTGGTGTAAGTATGTATCAGGCTTGCACACTATTCATTTGTTTTTTCCCATTCATCTTGGCAAATCTGCAGCAGGTTTTTAAGGTTGGATGAATGATGCTTGTGCACTGCAATTTTCAAATAGCAACTTGTATTCTTAATGGGTTTGAGATCAGGGCTTTGCCTGGGCTGCTATAGGATATTCACTTTTTTGTTTTTGAACCACTCAAATGTTGCTTTGGCCTTGTGTTTGGGACCACTATCCTGCTGAAAGGTAAACTTTCTCACAAGCTTCAATTTCTTAGCAGACTAAAGCAGATTCTCTTGCAGTATTTCCCTGTATTTTAACAAGATGTGCCTTCCCTATTGATGAAAACCTGCAGTATGATTTTCTAACCACTACATTTTACTCCAGGGATGATGTTTCTTGAGGAATTGGCAATGTTAGGTTTATGCCACAGATAGCACTTTAAATATCGGTCTCTCTGACAGCTAAACATTTTCACAAATTTCTGACAAACTCCAGATATGATTTAATATCAAATGTATATCTTTGATGTAATTCATTTTGAGCAATGGCTTCTGTCTTTCTACCATTTCATACAGACCAATTTTATGCAATGCTGTTGATAATCTGGATGGGTGGATTTTTTGCTCCTTTTTCAGCCACTGACCTATGCAGCTGCTTCAGAGTGATTGTTGGCCTCTCTGCGACTTCCCTCACAAGTCTACATCTTGCTTGCTGGACACTGAGTTTTGAGGAATGGCCTTGTCTAAGCAGTGCCTGGGTGGTGTCATGCAGCTTCTGCTCCCTGATTACTGATCCAACAGTGCTGGCTGGGAGATGCAATGGTTAAAAAAAATTTCAGTTTTTCATTTTCTTTAAAAAACTTGAAAACAATTGTCTTACTGTGCCTCTGACAATTTATTATTGGAGCATATGAGGTCACAATAAAAATACAAAAAAATATGTTTAACCATAATTTGTGATCCAGGCAAAGTTAATAACTTTGAAAAGGTTTGAACACTTTTGCAAGGCACTGTATATATATTTCCAAAAATATATTTATAGCACATACATCAGCACTTGCGGATCAGGGGCCAGAATTCGCTGTGGCTTTTGAGCTGACAAAGAAGGAGAATGGCATTCTGCCTTATTTTCAAAGCTTGACGACCTTGTTCTGTGGAAACGAAATGCATCTGAGGACTTTCCCTGTTAGAAAAAACTTACGATCCCCAGATCAAGGGAAGAATAAATGATGAACTTTTTGTACCCGACAATGTTAAGTCTTGGTGTTCCCAGAGATCCAGTGATTGGATATTTGAAGTTGCAGCAGTTTTTAATAGTTTCTATACTTCAGATGGCTCAATTGTTGCAGCCTTGTCTCCCCAATGGGAACAAACACATTCCCACCTCATCTTCAGCAGATCAGCTTTTCTTTTCACCGTGCTTCTTCCTAGCTTTCAGGCACAGAAAATAATGAATTGTTTCTCCTTCTTTCTTTCATGTGATCCTTGAGCTTCACAAAAAATGTCTTTGTGGTGACAAGGAGGAAAGCAGACAGCCAAACTTGTGCATCAATAGTACCTATGTTATCTGTACATGAAATGGGAGAAAGCAACTACAGCATCTTCAGCATTTCATTCTCCTGTCACAACTAATTTCACAAGTGTTACACTTAAAAATAAAACACAAGTCAACCCATGACAAATGCAGGGCTTAAAATCATGAAGCAGTACAAGAGTAAAACTTAAATTTGGCACCTTAATGAAAATAAAGTACTGTATCCCCCTATTGATGAGAGTAATGCATTCCTGGAAATTGGAGGCATAATTACCATTATGCCACAAACTCTGAAAATTCCCCCATGCTCAGCTCTTGTTACTTGCAAAAAAATCAGCCTCATATTTGGTCATAACTCAGTAAAGGGTTTTAAATAATTTCACTTGTATATGTGAAAACTTGAGTCAAACACTCATTTCTTGAGGGATACCTGTAACATCATAAATGGTATGTTTCTTCAAGAGACATGAAGATTTAGTGTGCTGTGGGTAGTGGGGGGAGTGGGGCTCATGCAAAGTTTTATGACATAATTGGTCTTCAAAATGCCTTGGAGATACCTTACCAAGGTGCCTACTCCCTACTGTCTACTAATCAATTTCCATTAGGACCAGAGCAGTCAAGCAGCACCTTAGTAGGAGTCTCTGAAATGAGAGCTTCCACTTAGTATAACATGCAGTTGACCAAACCCATTGTGTCCTACTGTGTATCACAAGGTACAGTATGTGCTCACTTACCACAGTATTGCTTAAAAACAGTGAATAGTGTGGCAGGCTTGAAAGCAGCAGTACAGCTGCAGGTATGGCTGCAGTCTCATGCTGGCTACAAGGCAAGGCTTTTTTATACCTAAACCGCTAATTGGGCTGGGCCATGCAGCAGCAACTGCAGGGACTGCGGTACATAAAGCATTTGGAATTAAACTTCTGATTTACTTAGAAAAGCTTCTGAGTCATCATGAGCACTTTAATCTTATGTGGACAGTGTAGTCATTACAACAGTTAGCTATGTGACTTTATTAGTGTTTGCACTTCACATCTAATCAGCAGCAAATTACATTTTTAGTTACATTTCACACTGCTCAATGTGTCTATTTTGGTAAAACTCTGAAATAAAATTCATAGCTACTGTACCAACTGCTTAAAACAATAAAGACACCAGCACTATTATAAAAGGCAAAAAAGCAAAAAAAAAAAAATCTCTCTACTAAAAGGTAAAATCACTGATATTTCTGGGGCTCTAACTACAAAGAAATAAGTATAAGAATACATTCTCCTCTTAAAATAGCATGCATGTAAATTGTTTTAAAATAAAAACTGAAGGCATCTGTGAAATTAGGTATATCACAGTTAGTGCAATAAAGAGCTGTCAAAGGATTTTGTGAGCTGGACAAAGAGCTGAAAGGGGGCATCTAAGCACAGAGCTCTCAAGGGCACAGCCTACTCTTTAAGGAAGGAGACAGGGCACTGTCTTTCCTGCAATCTCTACAGCTGACACCCCATTGTTCCAGTGAAAAGACAGGATACGCATGAGAAACATTCACTATAGGAAGGCTGCACTTCGGCACTGCACGACCACCTCCTTCACGTTATGGCTTTGTTTGCGTTCCCAGGTTCATGTACGTCCCTCACCTAATGTGCTTCACAGTACATATAAACCACCTTCTGTGCCAACCCTTCCGGGAATAGGAAATAAAAAGGTTAGCTGACACACAGGCATTTTGATCCAGTTGAAATGCTCTCTCTGCATTTGTGCGGTGACTCATATTTTTGCTGGCTGAACATTACTTTTATCCCATCCATTTAGATTACTTTAGGTTTCCACAAAAACACCAGTTTGATAAAGTTGGACTACACTGATTGCTCTTATACACAGACATAACTCACTACCTGGTACCTGCATACAAGTTGTGTTCACAGTTACCTAGAAACAGTCCATTTGTTGCACTGAAATTAAGAAAAGACCTTTTACGATCTGTGTTCATTGTTCACAGCACTATGTGACACAATCTATGTCGATCATTAGGTATCACAAAAACTACGGGACAGTGCAAAACACTCTATACAATATCAAGACAAATAACTAATGATCAGTGAGAAGTGACTTCAGACTCATTTGATGCTCATTAGTGTAATTTTCACTGACTCACTGTAACCTAACATGGCCTTCATTGGGGAAAAAAGATGAGAAAACATACTGAGGCTGGTGCAGCACCAATGTGTGCTCTCATATAGCACGTTTCCATCTGTTTACTCGCAGGAGTGTGGAGGCGGACACTCATCTACGGACAGAAAATGAATAAGTAAAGCCTAACATTTTTTTTAATGCCCCTGAGAGCATCTACAGCCTGTCATGCAAATATGTCAGGTCATCTGATACATTGGCGTTAAAAAACAGTGCTCTCCCTCCAGGTGTCAGACAGCTCCGACAAGCGTGACATCATCTCGCAGGACAAAGGCAAATGTGGTAAACAGGAGGCGCTGGTCTAGAGGGCACTGAATCATCTGCGGGAAGGCTGAAACGCGCATCATCGGCATGCCGTGCAGTCTGCCTGGCAAGAACTCCCCCCTGCTGGATACTACTTCTTTAGCTTCACACATCAGAGGCCACGATTACTCACGCTGCCCGCTTGTATCTCACGTGCTCTAAGTGGGCCGCAGCACTGCTCGAAACCATCCATTCAGCCGACACCTGCGATTCTTTACCTACAATTTGTCTTTACCAGTCATGCACAGCGATAGGCAACACAACAACACCGGTTTATCTGCACCGAGCACCAAATAAACATTTACAGTAAATACACTTGGCAGGTTCTCCCCTGCCCTCCGTATGCAGGAATGGGAAACCCCACTCCTCAGATCCCATGGGCTATGCAAGCTTTCCATCCCTCTCTGCAGTAAATGTTTAAAATAAATTACCTAGATGCTGTAATAGTCTTTGTAAAGTTATGTCCCTTGAAGGTGTGTGGGTAATGCCAAATGGGCATAATTGTATTCTGTCACAAGCCCATGTGAAGCTGTGAAGGTGGCAGAGTGACAAAGGCCCATATGAGCTACGTGGGCAGTAGATGGCATAGTGATTAGAGCTGTTCCCTTGCACTGGAAGGATCCAGGTTTGAATCCCAAGTCCTCCTGCAGAAACCTTGGTCAGAGTACTTCCTTCCCATGAAACTTATCAAGCTCTACAAGTAGGACAATCAGTGTAAGTAGGGGAACACTTCATGCTGCTTTGGAGTAAAGTGTCAGCTATGCAAAAAAGCAAATATGAGGATGGCAGGGCATTGCAATATATGGAGACAATCCTCTACTCAGGCCTTTATGAGGAATCCAGTGCATGATTACACCGAGACTAAGACATACAGGCACATCAATGGCCACCAAAATGACAAACCTGCCAGTAACTGCAATATAAATTCAAATTTTTGCCACTTTTGCATGGAGCTCTGAACACTGTGCATTAACTATGCCACAAAACAATAGATGAGGTAGTTTATGAAAATGAGTTTCAGAACACCTGGGAAAGCTCACTGTTCAAGTGCCAAAAACTACACCTCCATGATGCCAACGATTTTACCAATATGAAGATGTCAGCAGGACTGCCAGAGTTTGATCGCATCTTGCTGGCAACTGATTATGCTGAACAAAAAGTGAAAAACTAAGGCTGAAGACAATACTGATATTCCACTAGGAGACTGGCAACAATGTAACTGAGTGATAAATCTGAAAACTCTAAACAATATGCATACTAATGAGTCTCTGTATTGATGGGCACAATACATTTTTGATAAATTATAAGCTAGTGAAAGAATCTGAGTAAATGTAATCTCTGACTAAATTTTAGCAAAACAGCAACATAAAACATGCCCGATTGGTTTTTATGCATTGTCTTCAATTCCCACTGTATTCCTGGGAACACTACAGTGACATACACATATGTTTACTGTTCAACCAAAGGTATCCTATTCTAAGGAGACTCAAAACAAGAAGGTTGTATTTAATAACAATAAACACAATGCATTAAACATAAATATATGGCTTTATTTATGTAACAAAGGATACGTCGTGCATAGGATAAAATGATCAGTTATTTCCTGCTCATCGACTCTTAGCTTATCTGTTTATTCGCCAGGACTGTCAATTAGGGGCTCCGTCTGGAGGGCTGTTCTGTGTCTGTATGTTCACAGGCGTGCCAAGAGCCTGGGGAGGAGAAATCTCCTCTCCATGGGCCAAGGTGCTGGTTCGATTGGAAGATAAGATTCTGTTTACTTGAGTCATTTATTTGCCAACACTAATTGAGAGATCCTTCTGATCGTCTGCATCGTGTATTCAGAGAGAGGGAGGCATAGTTTGTGGGGGAGGGGTGGATGGGGAAGGGCCCGGTTTCCCAGCTCCCTGCTGCCAACAATGCAGCTGATCACACCAGAGAGAGACGAGGCCCACTGCAAAGGGTTGTGTGGATATGCACTTCAGGACTCTGGGAAGCTGAGCCGATACACCCCAGGCCTGTCATTAATCTCTGAACACACACAGTGCCTTGGTGCAGAGGCCATATCAGCTGGTACAAGGAAGGGATGTGGACCTGTTGTGCTGTGGCAGTAGAGATGCCTCTCTAAAAATGCTACAGGGCGGCATATGGTCCTCAGGTGCGACTACAGAAATGAACCACCTACACAAGGTAGCATTTCTAAACTGTCTGTTGTTCTAATCTCAGTAACTTGAATGCAAATACTGGCATATTATGAAACATACAAACATATGAAACACACAAGTATTCACAGAGGCCAGGTCCTCAAGTGAAAGTTAATCTTGTTTTTTATCTAAACCATGTGCCTATGACTTTGCTAGACATGCAGACAGAAAAAAGACAATTTCCAGTTAAAATGCAAACTGAATAAACCAAAAACTCATTTACCTCGAATTAACTACAAAATCTATTATTTCAAGCCTGCAGTTATTTTTTTCAAAAGGTTTGTTTGCATGAGCTAATCTTAGGGGAAAAAGAACGTAGGATTTTTTGTTTGGCTTCCAGATGTCTGTTTAAAAAAGATTTCTCTGCCCACTAACACCAGCTTTGGCTCTCATTGGCTGAGCACAATGTTTGCTTTGCAACCATGGAAACACAGAGCCACCAAGGAAATGTGGTTTCAGGCAACTGATACAGAAATCATATTTTATGGCACATAACACAAGCCACTGAGCAATCTACACTGACAAGCAAAAAGCCAAACAGACACAGTGGTCTTTGCACACCTAAAGAACATCCTGAGATATTCTGGGAAAAATATCTTGTTATTTACAAGGCCAGCAATGAGCCTTTTAAAATAAAGAAAGGGAATACCACTGAATACTATGTGAAATGCATTCATTAATCTAAAAAACAGAGTACTTTCCAATTCATCTAGCTGGTTGTACAGTTCACAGTGGGTGAGAAGGAGCCACCCCTATGGCTTATAAACAAACGGCTTTGCACTCTACGGTGAGATATGAATTTCAACTGGTACTGTGGAACATGAACCACAGCAGGGTTCTGAGCACCGGTGGTACTACAGACAGAATCAAGTGCTCCTTTCTAGCTGCGTATGTTGTGTCCCCTGACTGAAGGGTGAAAAGAAGCTGAGGGTTCTCAGGAAATAGTTCTATATGAAGCAGCTAACCAATAAATCTTGTGTCCAAACGCTCGAAAACTACTGTAATCATTTATTACTTTAGGTAATGGCAGTAGTTGCTACTATTGTTTTGAAACATAACTATTTACAGAAAAAAACACTAGGCACCTTGCTAGGTATAATGACTAGTCTACTCACTAACTTTTTTAAATATGTGATGTAAATTCCCTCAAAACCAGCAGCACCCATAATTTCCCTGTCTGCTTCAAATGTCTACTGTGTTTACAAATTGACAGCACTGTGCAAAATAAATTAAGTCAAAAGTGTATCATTTTCTGATAATAAATAAAAGACAATAGGAAAAATTACAATTATTTAAATCTCAGTTTACAGTTGCTGTTGTGTACACATGCACAGCTAGGTAAAGTAGCCGCTATGGCTCAGTCACACAGCAGATTCATTAATTGTAGTAAGTTGGTCAGAGTAGGGAAGTCTTTGCCAATTGGCTGATATAGCTAAGACAAGCTACCAGTCTGTCAAAAAAGACAATTTACAAATATGATGCAACTGATATGTTTGCCATACTTTCCAAAGTGACTGTCAGCCTCAGGCTCAGTAGGAAATAAATACGCCCTTTCCAGGCACTTTTACTTTTACTCTTTTGTTGACGTTGTCCACAAAGGATCCACAGCAACAGGACGAACTAATTGGTATCTTTGCCTGTGAAGTGGTGGTGGGGGATAACGTGAACATCCCAGCAGGCAGCTACATCAGCGCCCCCTATAGTGCTTGTCAGAAAATTGCGTCCTTCAGTCTCAGTGTAGCTCTCCTGCATTCTTACCTGTCAAACGAGAACATAATGGATTGTCACACACACTTGTTACAAGAAATGTAGGTTATTGTGATCTCTTATAGAATGCGGCCTGGTAAAGTAATGTGAAAATTAAGAAAAGTGAAATAAAAATTAACAGCATTTCTTAGAACTGGTAAGAAACTCTGCTATTCTAAAAATACGCATCAGAGGGTACTTGGCATTCAGCTTTCCGAGAGCGACAGCTTCCTAAAAGGCTTCACTGCATACTGCAGGAAAAGAAATTGTCTCAAAATTAGAGATGTGGGAATGGAGAATCCAGTGGACAGAAACAAAACATTTTTTCATCCAACCCGTTTTAATTTAAGCTTCTCCTTAGCAAGGCATGTGAACAGGTGTATCAAACCTCATAAAAGCAAAACGCCTTAAATAAAAGCAGTGGTTCACAAAATGAAAGCACCAATTTTTAAGTAATTCTGGTTTGTTCACAGAAACTTTTTTCAAATTTACAACAATTTGCAAAATGCTCTTTTAATTCACATTAGAGATGGATTTTTATCACGTTTCTCTTTGTTTGAGACTTTACCGCTGCTACCATTTTTACACCACACCTCCTCTTAGGGACCCTGATTACCTCATTATGCCTCCAATAACTGGCTGTCAGCTGCTGGTAGGAAACTCTGAAAATGCCAACAGATGGCGAACACAATGAAAAGTAGCCTTAGTGACTACATTTAGTATTCAAATGTACAAAAATAATAGTTGCCTGGAAGACTCACATTTGAACATGTTTGAACAGAATTCAAGAGGTGTGAATTAATAAGATAAGCATAAAAATATACTGGATATATGGAGATGAAACTAAATATGAATTAATTAACTTCACTGAACTTCTACTAATTAACAAAAAGAATCATTAGTGCAAAAAGAATGTGAATTACTGCGCAATTAATTGGTTTCAATTATTTCACTGAATAAAGGAACTGAAAACTTTTATTCTGAAAACTTTGCCAGCTACTTTTTAATAATGGTATCAATCCTATAAATAATTAATAATAGGTTAATATCACAAGCAACAAAAATCCCACAACACCAAACATAATATATATTTTAAGGGTTACATAAAATAAATATTATTTTACACTGTTCCTTTATATCGCTTCTTTAAATATTCATAGCTATGGGTCTGTTTTATGTGACTGATAATTCTAATAATGATATTACTTATATCATGCCTTCAGTTCAACTAGATTACATATATGTTAAATATCAATAATGATTAGCAGCATATCATTTTGAGCTGATCGTGTAGGATGAAAAAATGTGAAAAATATCTAAGTACATTGTACATAATTTGATAAATTTTATATAATATATAAGATAGTCTAAGTCTATATTCAGATAAGGTATTATACATTACTGTCACACACTCTTGTTATATATATAGAGAGACCTTGAGGATAATTTTTTTCAACTTATGAAAATCAACTAATTACATTTTGTATGTATTAAAACTGTCGACACATTTTTACAATAATATACTGTAAAAATTAGAGCTGTTGAGTTCATTATCAGCAATTAAAAATGTTAATCCTATTAACGCATGCATATTTATTAATGTTGCACTACTGCAACAAATCTAATAAGAAGCAGGCCTTATACACAGAAATTCAAGCAACACAATAGTAAAAACAGTAAAAAATGAACAAGGGCTGGACAAATGTGCAGAAATTAAAAATGTACTTGCACACAGCTCTGATTTGCAGACAGAAACCTTCACTGCACATTCGTGTTTGTTTTATCATTCAACAGGCAGAACAGACATAGTGGTGGGTTAAGCATATCTGTACAGCCTGAAACCCGAGTGTAACAACGCAAGATCATGTGGGACTGTTGGAGAAACAGTCAACAGAGGCCCAGAACAAAACCCCTGCAGATGTGTGACACTAATGGCTACTCCACAGTCATGACAACCAGTGTCCAAACCACTGGCTACTCTACACACAAATAATTCTTAACAATGGCATAGGTCTGGCCCCCAAATGATTTACAGCTACCAGAAGGAGGCAACATGAAGGCTGTTTCTCTGTAGAAAACATAAAGAAAGACTTATATTTCAGCATCTCAAAGAAAGTGCAAAGGCAGCGATGCTCAGCATGGATGTTCCTGTGAACCAATATTTCAGATTTGCCTGGTTCACCAAAGGCAGCTGTCCATTATACGTGGATATGCAATCCCCCAGCAAGGAGGAGGCTTCCACCCTGTCAGACTGCAGAGCACATCCCACGCAAACACACACACATGCAAACACACTAACACACACGCATGCACAGAAATGCACACACATACACACAAGTGCTACCTTTGGAACGAGGGGAACAATGCCCAGGTCTGTAATTTGTCTACCTGTGTGATGTGTAACAGCTCTGGGAGGTACAACCTCTGTCCAAGGCACCTGCACACCTACATCCTGTTTGTTTCCTGTGAGTACCACTATGCTTAACTTCATCCACAGGTACACTAAGTACTTTTCAGGCTGCTCTGAGCAGGAATTTAACATTAGTGTACAGATAATGGTGGATTTTGCAGGTGAGTCAGAAACAATCATGCAATTCGTCTCTGGAAGGAAATTTGATGCACTAAGCAAAGGCAAGGCCGTTTTCAAAACATACACCAATCAAGTACAATTGTAAAAAGCAAACTAAAAGCTTTAGAAAAAAATGCATGCAAGGTAAAAATCAAAATGTTGGCTAGGAGTTGTAACACAGCAGATGTTTGAAATACCACTCGAATGCTTAACAATCTGCAGTTGCTCAAATATTTTTATTTATTTATTTATTTTCTGGAAGCTGCGGAGTAGGGCTGGGGCCTGGGTATCTGATAGGTCCAGGGGATATTGTGTCTTGCATGTGCCAGGTACACCCAACAGCTGCCCATCCTCCTAATTACACTCCCTGGCAAAGATGCCGCTGACACCTGCAAATGGATGCTTTTTCCCTCTGGAGTCCGGGCTGCGCGTATTTCCCACATCCACGGCCAGTTCATCACTCAGCCCCCACTCGCAGGCCACCCCCAGTGCAGCTCCTACTGTGCTGGAAGTGACAGTATAGGTCTGCACAGGACCCCAGTAATGACTCACTGAGCTTTCAGTCCACTGTGGTCCATCTTATTTGCTCATTACCTTCAAACTTTTAACACCCGATACAATAACCGCTACAATTAAGTATCAAACTGTTCATCTAATATTATACCTGTGCAGGCAAAAAGTTAAAATCACAGCATCAGCTGCTCATTATGCATTACTGCTTTAAACACCTGCAATTTCATGCTCATAGCATAGTATTTATTTAACTCCAAGGCATCAGTATTAACTTTATAACATTTTATCCATTTATACTTCAGAATGATTTGCTCATTTATGTATCAACTCCAGGGTTCTGCAGTAGGGCTGAATCTTCCTATTGCAAGACAACTGTAAACACTACACTAGCTACTGCCCCTTAACCACATGACACAGTTGCCAGTTTTTTCATCACTTTCTTCATGAGCAGCACACACCAGCTTGGATTAATTTGAACAGACTGGACCATCTTTTCCAGCATGCTTAGATTCAATGCCACAGTGCAGAAGGAAAGGGTTAAAGGAGATGGGGGAAGGGTTAAGTTTCACCATCTGTTCTTATGTGCCTTTAATTATCCCACTGTTGACATTCACTTGTTAATTGATAGGCGGTTTGGAGAGCTCTGCCCATTGCTTCTTATTGTGTCTTTCCAAATAGCGCAGGTCCACACGGCTGAGGGAGTAAACCTCGCCAAGCGGCTTACATGCTTACACCGTCCCATTGTTCTCTCTGGGGCCGACAGAAAAACATGAGGGCACATAATATCTCTTCCTTTCCTCTCCCAGGAAAAGGGCCCTGTTCTGTGTTCTCTTACAGAACATTTTCTCACGAGTCACTCATGTCTTCCTTTTCCCAAATTCCTTTCGTTGGCTTCCTCTAGACGTTAAAAAAAGAAACGTCTGAAATTGAAAAAGTGTATTCACAAAAAGTGAGTACAATGTCGCTGTTTATGACAGCATGAAACCTACTGCTAATCTATTCATGCTGCGTTGCCTTTCTGGCCTCACTCGGCCCACCGCACGAACAAAGCCAGCCCCCTTGACTGACAGGCTACAACCGATACCACAGAGGAAGGCGACCGCCAAAGCCGCAAACCTGGTCAATTCATGATGAGAGCAGGGAACAGCAAGGTAATGAGACAGGATGGCAAACAAACAGCCAAATATTCACACTATGAAACAATACAACTTGCAAACAAATGTAACATTTATAACATTCAGGGAAAACTGACAAGGAACAGTTCTAAGGAGTGCTCTGTGATTTAAAAAAACGGTACACAATGTTTCTATGACTACATATATATAGCTGAATATTTAGTGTATCTCAGTTGATTGGAGGATTACACATTATCTCTTGTATTGATATACGTTTAGAACACAACAGACACCTATTAATGTCACAAATTTAAAAATTTCACTCTTCATTATCATGTGAGATGTCAGTTAGTTTAATTTGGTTACACACTGGATGGTGCTTTAAAAAGCTACACACATTTGCCCTGAAGTCAATTGCTGGACATTATCCAACATGGTCAGTGTGAAAAGGGAAAACAAAAGAAAACTGTTCATTGCAAATAGATTAGCAAATAAAGATTTTCTTATTATTTAGAGTTAGTTTGTGGACCTTCTCCTTTCCATTTTAAATCTCCACTGGAAAATGTGACCTTAATTACTGTATTTTCAAAATATTCAATGAAATTTTCAATGAAAATGTTCACTCAGCGACGCAATGAGTTTTCAGTTAATATACTTTCTATCAAAATAGGACCAGCTGATTTTATTTGGTTCTCCTACGCCCATAATACGTATATACTGCATTCAGAAAAGCAATTTTTATATGCTTCTTGTCTTAAATTTTGATTTGAATCTGAACTGCTGCAGCTGCCTTCTCACCCTCTCTTGTAAGAGACACTGTACCATGTAAAGCTTCAAATGCAAACACACACTGTTGTGTGACCACATTTCTGTGCAGCAATGTGGTCCAAGAGATCGAGGGAAGACTCAGGTGTTTGAAAAGCATTAAGAACAAACTGGTTGGATGAGACCAGAACATGAAATAGTTTGTGCTTCTGGTACTTGTACCCTCCAATTTTTCAGAAGCATTTTAAAAGGCAGGCTGTTCTGTAACACCTGACCTAACCATTTATTTGACAGTGGAAAATATTACTGAGCCATTAGTGCGGCCAACAACATAAAAAGCAGTCAAAGTACTTTTTATATCCCACATTTCATCTTCACATATGTATCGGTGGTTGCAATAACAGACTCTTCGGCAACTGTTCAACATGAATCGGGACAACTTCAAAGTGTGCTGGAGGCTGACTACAAATTTGTGCCTATTTCTAGGCACACTGTACAGCTCTGTCACATTACAAAGAAGTGCCCGCAAACAGTAAGCTTTCTTAAGCACATGGCACATCTGTACTGTAGAAATGTTATTCTAAATTTTAAAATGGGGTCTTTACAACTTTTTAAGATCCTCTGCACGACATTCTACACAGAATTATTTATGCTAACATTTTAGGTATTTAGCAGACACATGACCCGCCCAAAGCAACTTACACTGATGTACCCATTTACACAGCTGGGTAATTTTTACAAGCGCGATTCAGGGTAAGGACCTTGATGAAGGGCACTGCAGCAAGGCAAGGTGTTTGAATGTGGGTCCTCACAGTAGAAAGCAACAGCTCTAACCACTAAGCTGCCACCACCACCTAGGTAGTGCAAGCAAATGTTTGGACAATTTTTATAACAAGTGACCATCCTACAAGTTTCCCAGGGTACCTCAGTTTCACCATGTACTGTAAATCATCAACCAAAACAAGACTTCCTCCAGATCTGTTTCACCTAAGAGTGAACTGAAAGTCATGGGCCACAGGGATTCGGAGTTATTCTCCTCATTTTCTCCCCCCAGGCCCTCAGTGCAGAATAGCAGGAGAGATTCAGTGAGGTGTTAAAAGTTGATTAGGCAGTTAAAGGTCACACAGCCAAGGCCCTGTCAGCATCCCAGAGGACTATGGCCCCAGAACTAATGAGCAGGAGACGTGGTCGTGTTCAACAAATGGAAAGTAGGTGTTTGTGTCCGATCTCTGGAGAGACTTGGTAAGACAATGTCTTGAACAACTGGCCCCATGTAACAAAAAAACTACAGATATAGCTCCTCCCACTGGAATAAAGTACCAATCACAGAGTTGGTACAACACAACGTCTACCAATTCACTGCTGACAATAACAATAATAGTAAATAACATCATATTAATAAAAACAGTAACACCATCGTGTTTATATGTTTTACACCTTTTAGAATAAGTGTCTGGCCTATGGTGAGATGCCTGATTGTGTAATTATTATTTTTGGAAGTTCATCTAACTTAGGAATTGAGCCCAAGAAGCTTTTAAGCAGCATTCATCACAGTTAATGTATGAGG
Organism: Arapaima gigas; assembly: GCA_900497675.1. Lineage (NCBI taxonomy): Eukaryota > Metazoa > Chordata > Actinopteri > Osteoglossiformes > Osteoglossidae > Arapaima > Arapaima gigas. The sequence continues at coordinate 100,934 of UFQX01000005.1, read as the reverse complement.
TGTTATAACCAAATACACACAAAAACATCACTTTAGCTATATTGGTCCAATACGTTTTGGCTGACAGAGATCAATATTTTTTTTATTAGCACCACTTTAGGCTGCCTGTGTCACTCAGTGGTAGTATATCCAATTTGTGTGCAGAAGCCAAACGTTCACACATCTGCTCCAAGTGTTCCTTTTCGATGCGGCGCCTGCAAGACAAAGACACTCTCCATTGCTGACACGGAGGGCACACGACCGGCACTCATTATCTTGTGCCTTACTGCAGCAGCGCAGCTCCTGATGCCTTTGTTCTGCCAGGGTTTGGGGTGCATTTAAGTTCACACACAGCACTATGGCTGTGTTCGCTGGGCTCTCTGCCTCATGTTTCTCCTTTATTCTTGAGATCATGTCACCCCAACTCAGAAATGGACAAAGTTGCTGCCTGAGTCCTGAAAGTCCCTGAGGAAGTTGTGGCTCAGTCTGGTTGAAGTGATGAATGACTCACATTTAAGAGCATCTTTGGTGAACATTTGAAAAACCATGTCACAGTTTTTGATCATGAGGGAATCATTGGGTGAAATAAAAAGCATAACCACAACACTAGCAAATAGACTGGATGCTTTCCTGAGGCCCTGTATATCTATACAAATCAAAGACAACTGCAAGATATTTTTTCTAAATAAATGTGCACAAAAACAGAAAACATTTAAATAATAATGGCATCTGGTTAACTGTACAGCAAATGAAATGATAGCATTAAATAGACAGTGTGTCAAATACAGCATCAGGCCAAGTCAAACCTTAAGAAAAATGAAATACAAATAAGAATTCAGATACATACATGGCCTAGAAACAGTGTGCCTTGGCTAATAGTGTAGCCTCTTGTGCCACGGAAAACTCTGCACTCTCCAACATGTAAACCAGTAGGTTACACAGCAGTCACTTTTCCTGCAGTGTGTTGAATCAAACCTCCAAACAGCGCCTTCTCACCCAACTCAGTTCACCTCTTCCTCAAGGAGCAATGATGCAGGCTGGAGAATCCTGCCACTGAGGCAGGAAGTACAGCTAAAATAAAGTGAAGTGTCATCTTCTGAATGGAACTCATCCTGGACCATACTAGATATTTTTGTACATTATAGAGTATCCATCTATACAGGAAGATGTGTATGGTAGGAACCACATACAAATGAAAACAGAATTGACAAATGAAACAGAATTACACAAATCCAGAGAATAATATTGCTAGATAAGATATTTTCTTCATAATTTGATCTTAATGTTTTAGTCAATCCTTTTATGCCACTAAATATTTCTGGACAAAAACTGCTTGCTGAAAAATGCTGTAATTTCATTACATTATGAAAATTCTGACCTTTAAGAATTGTCTAAGAAACCTTTTTTACTCATTTTTCCACTTTCTGACACAAACATTGCGGAAGGAAAAAGAAAGGACATACAGAAAATATGCAAGGTTCATTTTGGTAAGAGAAATCCAAGTATGATTTGTTTGCCTCTCACTGAGCGTGTCTAATCTGTAGCCACTGATTGAAAGTAACGGGTGCGAACGCGTGTGAGCCACCCACGTATCGTTCGGGGGTGTGGAGCCTCTGGTGAGGAGCACAAGGTGATGATGCTGCAGCAGTACCTTGCGTTTCATTCACAGCCACACCTGGATCTCTGCAGAATGTCACATGTCCTGCCCCCACCCGTTATAACAAGGAGAGAGAGCAAAATCCTTGCTCAATTCCATCCATATCTATTAAAAGCCTCTGAAAGATAGTTCATGCTGCTTTCTTCTCTTACCCAAGCCTTCTCTTAACATACACTCAGTTGCATTGCCATTTACGTGTAAATGGGTCAGCTGAGATAACAACTCAGGTGAAAATGATTCATAAACAACACTGACTCAGGCAGGACTGACCTGTCCTCAGGCAGGTTTAGTCAGCCAAATGGTCAACCCACGACCCCCAAACATGCTGACAAATCCACAACTGGGCACATGTTCTGCTGCACTTTCTCCATTGGCTGGATTTTGCATCATTTTGCGGCACCAGTGTCCATGTAGCAGATACCAGTTATAAATTGCTGTATGTACTTGTATGCCATTTGCAGTGTGACAACGTAGAAAGATGATCAATGAAGTCAGAGAGATGTAACTACACAACTTGTGGCACATGGGCTCATCCATCTTAGAAGAAGAAATCAACAACTGCAAGTTCTAATGTGTACCTAAATATATCCAAACCTGACATACAGAAAGATGACAACATTTCTGTAAAAACCAATAGATGGCAATATGGGAAAATTGCAGTCAGCAGACAGGCACTCATAATGCAGCTACAGGAGGAAAATGTTCAACTCAGAATGAAGTATTGAAGTTTCTACATCATTCTGTCTCTTTTTTTTCTGTTTCACAAACTGTACAGTGGTGCAATTCATCATAGTCAACATAGAGACAAAGCAGTTTCTAAAAGGAAAGAAAAAGACTACAAAAGACTTCACATTTAGTTCTGCTTTACTAACCAGGAATGCACCCATTTCGTAGCCAATGAAGCAAAGCAGCATTAGGAAGAGTACAGTAGCAACCACGTGAACCATATACCCACACTGCTCACTCTCCCAGTTAACAGAAAAGCAGAGCACCTTTCACCCAGGTGCCAGTTTTTCTTTTTTTACATAAACATATTTAGATATTCTATACACACAGCATCAAGTATATTGAAGGAGGGAATTGCCTTGATTCCCTGTTCTCAAAATGCTGATATAAAGTCAGATTAACACCACCTTTCCTGGGTGCTGAATTCTGAGCTGCCTGGACAACAGTCAGATGCCATCCAGGACTGTAGAAACAACATCTGTATTAAGGTGTAACAAAGAGTGTGGCAGATCAGCAGATAAGCACGACACACTGGTGGGCAGGAAGACCTGAGCAGTGGCCAGTGGGTGCTGCCAGGTACCAGAGTTCATGACTGTCTACACAAGCAAACAGAAAATGCAGGATCAGGTGATGCAGGCATAGGGTTACTGTAACTTTTTTTATTTTGCAGTCACTAATAGTTAGGGTTACTTACAAGCAAGTATAAAACATGGACACTACACAATACATGCAGTGCATTAAAACACAAGTTGCAGAAAGCAGGTAAAAATCCTTTTCTTACACTTTGCGGTGATAAGACAGTATATATACTTGGAATGTTGTAGAGATGCACCTCAGTGACTGCAGTGCAAATGGCAGCAGTCACAGTCCAAACATTGGTTCTTCCTCCATACTTATCACTATGATGGGCTGACAGCAGACATGAACACATGGAACAGGAAAATGTTGTCTAGGATAGTTTTATGGCTGTCTGTTTCTTTCCTTGAATGATCTTACAGTTACAGTGAAAAAAGACAGATTTTTAAACAACAAAGCATCATTTAAGGAATCTGACACTGCTCTTTCAATTTCGCACTTTCAGAGCTTCCACCAAGCAAATGTAGCATACGGAGCAGCAACACAGGCCTTGTTTGTGCTCACCATGGCCTTATGTATATAATGATGCCACTGCTAAAACCGCTAATTAACCCAACTGCACACCTATGATGGCCAGTCGCAGATGACCCCCCTGCCATTTTCACAGGACCAAATGCTTGCTGCAGGAGACGACCAGTTGCCTCTGAATGCACTGGACCCTACAGCGAGGGAAGTGTGAGTGGAATAACAACAATCCTGTGAGCGTGAGCTGCCTCTCTCACCCATCCGCCAAACAGGGAGGGTGCTCAGTACAGGCTCCCAAACAACGATGAGCTCCCATGTCGGTAATGGGGAAACCACACCTTAATCTGGCTTGTACTGAAGCTAGCTAGGAAAAAACAAGAAAGAAAGGCATCCTGCAGCATGTGTTTATAGAAAAAGACAGAGTCTTGAAAAAGGAAGCTGTCCTACGAAGGCCCTGAGGAGCTAGAGGAAACTGCACACTCTATCCCTACCCTGGGATGTACAATGAAACACCATAGTGCAGTGTTGACTTCACAGAGATGTGGCGTGACAGAATTGAAGAGCTTGGAGGACGTCTGCCGTCAATTGTCTTCAGCTGACTTCCTCGGCCCCGCTACCATGGCTCGCTGTGCTCGACTTCTCTTTAACCCCAAAATTCATTGGAGGGAAAATTCCCATAGGCAGGATCACATGATATCTCCCCCCTACCCCCGCATCTAAATCTGTCGGAATCTGTCTGACTCTTACACGGTAGCCTGACTGTGGAAGACCGCAGCTTAACCTGTCACTGGCTTACCATCATGAGCAGTTCCTAGCCACGCTACCAACATGCACACATGGAGGCCCTAAAAAGAAGTCTGAACTGGAAAAGAAATGCATTTTAATACAGCCAGTATGGGAACTGGCATGAAATACTTTGGCCTTTGAATTTAGAAATACAGAACTCATAGGTAATAGTATTTTTTCAACCTGTTGACATTTTTGCATTAACTAATTAGGGTTATGGTTTCCAGTCATACAATGTTTAGGTAAATAAAAACCACAGGTATTCAAGACTCATTTACAGATCTGAGTTATTGAGTTTCTCTACCATGGCTTCTTCCTCTGCAATAAATTACAGAAAATTACACTTGGAGGAAAGTCTGTCAAAACACGTATATTGGAGCAACAGATTCTTGTTTTTATCTATTCTGTTGTTGTTTTCTGAAACAGTGGTAACAGTGTGGAAGCGGGAGTTGCCAGATGAGGTCTGATGAAACGGACGTTTGCGCTTTGGCCACACTGCCGTGGTGCAGACTGCCATCCACTGGGCTCTCATTGTTCTCCCTGCGTGGAAGTTGTGCAAAGCCCAACGGGAAATGCTGTCATTCACACTGTAATCAAAGATGCGCTTGATACAAAGGGAAGGGATCCCTTCACAAACCTGCAATGCTGTTTTAATTATAAAAGAGCTTGGGGAACTCAGGGAGAAGCGGAGCAACAACAGGCTTGCAAAGATAACACGTGAACCTCTCCATGGACAGAGAATCAACACATGTCGTCACTAAGATCCACAGAAAAACCACTGAAAACCTTCTGCATCAAGCTGGACCGACTTCTTGGAACAGACCTTTATGCAAACATACATATGTCCCTGGATCCCTGGAACATGCCTTGATGCAGATATGCAAATGTCCTAGCAATATATCTTTATTTAAATATATTCTGTGAATGTGTTTTTGACATGTGGCAGTTTTTTTGTTGTAGGTGAGCCAAACTCTGTGTGTGTGTGTGTGTCTGTGTGTGTGTGTGTGTTTATTACTAAATGCTTCTGTAATATTGCTTTGAAAATCTTTAAAATAGCATTATTCATTTGGAGTTGGCATGATGAAAAAATGTATGACTGATGTCAATTCAGAAGCAAACCAAATGTCAGTGCGATATGCTGTCAGTGCTTTTAGACATGACCCCTGATAGGAAACGGGGGAGTGTCCTGTTTCGACCTTTGGAGTCAATTACCAGTTTCATTGCAATGAGCTCCAGCCATTAGACACAATGGGCTCTTACAGCCTGGCATGAAACCTTCACCACCTACCCTTCGGTAATTCCTTCATGCTAACATGTATGCCTGCTTGTGTCAGTGTGGCCTATTAAACACACGGGCATGATACGCCTGCCTGCGGGTCTCCCACAAATAAGGAGACACATTTCTGAGCTGTGCATGCAAATGCGGGATATGCAGCTGCCAGGTGCCAAATGGTCACCATCATTAAACGCCACCCACCAAATCTAATTTGGTTCTACTCTGATATGATATGCAAAACACTTTATTATGTGTGTCACTCTTGGGTATAAAGGGGTAAGCATTTTCCAAGTATGCAGCAAGACCATGACACAGAACTCAAGGACACATTAGTACATTAATACTATACATAGATAAATACAAAGGGATAACTTGAAAATAGGATAATCTTTAAATTTCAATCCAGCATTAAGCACAATCTCATTTTGTTTATAAACTTTTACAAATACATATGCACTAAAGGGAATCTAACCCTTATTCTGTATAAACCAAACTAAAACATTCACATTACATAAGGAAAAGAAATAAATGAATCATTCATGGTCAATACTCTTGCAACTGCAACAGCAACCAGGTGAAATCATTTTTTGTACATGTATTTTACATCATTATTGTATGCATGGGTAGTTTATACATAATCTGGGTTCAAGCTGTTCTGCTGCGCTTCCTAAAGTATTTTCATCACAAACGTTCTGTAATAGAAAAATAGAATATGCCATTCCTTTTAAAAGATGGAGTACTAGGTGCTAAGTTATTGTCTAGAGTGTTCTATACAAGGCTGATATGGTTCCAAATTGAATAAATATGAACAAGACCAATATATTCTTTACTAACTGTGCTGCTAAAGTTTCTCAAAAAGGATTCCCTGTCCCTATCTCCCAGAATCCCTACAATATCTGTTACAGGAGCTTCAACTGCAGCCATATGGCAATGAGTCACTCTCTGGCCACTGAGCTCTACATACCTGCCCAGTTGTGGTGCCACATTATGTACATGCATAAGGAATGTCACACAAGGTCACCCTGGCATTTACACTCTAACCCAAGCACATTTTCACACAATTATTAGGAAGGACAAATGGAGCTTTCTGAATGAATATTAGGAAATAAAAAAGACTGAGGATGCTCCTTTTGACTGCTCTGACCGTGTGCCTCTCACCAGAGGAGCAGACTTGGCACCTCCATGGGCACTTGTGAGGCTGTAGCCTGTTGTCACTTGCCTCTGGTTTGGTGCCAGTCACCTACTTGGCAGAGAGAGAAGCAGCACACAGTCACTGGTAGGTGGAGAAACCAGTACCTATGGAGCACAGTGGTGGGGAATGGGCAACCCTCAGGATCAGTGATGGATTCCAGCAGGCTAGAATCCAATCTGTGCCTTCCTGCTTGCCTAAGCCTTTAAATCTGCAGACCCTGCTTATCTGCATGTACCTTAGAGAAGTCTCACGTATCACTTGTTTAGCTCTGCAAGATCAAATGGAGCGTTAAAACCAGTTTAATGACTTTACCATACCCATAGTCACATGTGTGATCATAATCTGAAGCCTGCCGAGAACCAACTGACCAATGAATGTTACTGTTAACTGATTTGAACTAAGACAGGGCAAAGTGGTTTTTGCTGTTCAATGGAATTTTGTTATAGAGAGGAAAATGTAAACACAACCTAAAAATTTACAGATTTGTATTCACCCTTTCTAGAATTAGCCATCACTGAAACCATTGGAATTAAAAAACAAATGAGAGTAAATGAAAAACAGGAAGTCAGTCTATTGCACACAAGACCAATGTCTGATATTTGAAGTAGTACACACTACCAATACCATCTGAACTGATTATTTTCAGCATGAAAGTGTATAGTCCCCCAAGAGCCCTGTTCGGGTGTAAGCTCTGAGAGTGTCTGGCAGGTGTCCCCAGGTGAAAGGGCTGGAGCTCTAGTATGCAGGCTGTGAAGCAAGCAGGCAGTGGATGCTGTGCATGTACACATTGTGCATGCTAACAGGAGCATGCAACACCTCGGGTCTGCAGCCTTGTGAGCTCTTGTGTGGACAGCCACACCCTATTTGCCCAAACTATCTGCCTCTCTGTTGCCTGCAAGCCCAGGCAGGGATATTACAGCTTTTCAAGATCCTTCCATACAGCTGAAATCAGAGGAGAAAAAAGGAAATCAATGTCCATTGCTGGTTTGTCATTCTATAGGCCTTGTGTTTTGATCAACAATATCCCTATTAAACCCTGCTTAAATGACACCCGTAAACACTCATGACCCAACAGTGGCATCGGTACTTTTCCCGCAGGAGCATTCATTCTCTTCCTTTGATCAAAGTGCTAATTTCTCCTGTGCATCATTAATAACAGTGAAGGCAGCTGACAAGGGTATTGATCAAGGCAGCAGGGAGAACGCTCACCACCCTCTCAGGTCATTTACTGCCCACTTTTTCCCTAAAGGTAAGAAACCATACAAAGTGCAAAGGAACAACAGCAGGGAGGACACACTGAGGTTCAATGGAACGTAACACATTCTTCAGTGAGTGCCAGCGAAAAACTCTGATTTTCAGCTGAATGATCCCAGGAGCACAAAACAACAGATAGTAATATAGTTAAAAATCTAAGTAATTAAGTGCTGCAGACAAACCCACCCTTGTGGCTACAGTAGTATACTAGTACATTCAGTAACCACAGGACAACAGACTCCAGAGGATTTTTATTTTGGACAAAACATCCAAGATAATCCATAAGATTCCTACTCATTTATATAAAGATGAAGGTCCTTCCATCTGTCCTCTAATTAAAATTAATACACCGTGTAAAAGAGGACATTTTGACATTTTACTCATATTTTTCACTTCTCTGCAGTTTCTTTAAACAAAACAACAATTATGGATTACTATTTCTCCTGTTACTGTTACTTATGTGTTCAAAAAGCAAAATGATTTTCAGATGTGCATTAAAACACCTGAAGAAACATGGGCAGCCTGTAAAAGTCCCCATGATAAAATGCACAAATCTGTCCTCATGAATGCTGTGTATCAAGAACTGTCTTTATAGAGAGATTACTAGGTCGCTGTCACAAGCAAAAAAAGGGGGGACTGAGCTCTGTGTGTAACTCAGGATGCAAAAAGTCCTTCTTTTTGGCATGAGCACATGCATGTCGCTTCCAATCCATGCAAGCAAGAGCAAGGGCAAAAGAGTTTGCATACCTGCTCAAGACAGGTTGTGTGCAACTCAATTGTGCTGCTGTCCCAGGATCCAGCAGGGCTCCTTCTCCCTCTGTGAGCCAATTCAGGGTGGTGTTCACTAGCCCAGGGTGAAACTGCAGGCCCATGCTATGCATTGTGCTCTCCAAAAAGTACCAATGTCTTTTATGAGCTCCTTACTGCCCCTTATAGCACAAGCTGGTGCACTGAGGACCCAAAACAATTCCTGACATCAATAAAATCCCTCCAATTTCAGAGGAGAAAAATGCACGAATGGCCCACCGCCTGCAACATGGCAGTATGCAGTCCTCTAACACATAAGCTGCTGCTTGGTTGGTGTGGCAATCCATGTATTTAAACAATTTCATTCAGCCTGATTTGTGGCTTGCTTTGATGTTTGCACGGTCAGGGAATAGTGCTATCAGTGCTACATATCTCAGTCTGGCTGCAAAATTATGGAACAAGCAAAAGAAAGAGCAAGAAAAAAGAGGGAGGGAACACAGTGAGATATATCTACTTGCTTTTTTCCACCATGCCCTCTGCCAGCTTTAGACAAAGCAGCCATGATCACAGGGCAGCCTTGCCATGATGTGCTGCAAGCCTGGGCGCAAGCCCAGTAGTAGTGGGGTTATGGTTCCCACAATTTTACTCGTACCCAATTCACACCCCCTGCTGAGCCTGCCAAGCAAGCCTTTTTTCTTCTGTCCAGCTAATACTCACATTGCAGCTATGATCCAGTCATCCTTCTTCATTTAAAATGGTTTAACTCAACCACACAGGGAGTCATCTCACTTTTTGTTTCAGCATGACTTCTAGTATCTGCCTATATTGTTCCTATGTATGTGTCCAGAAAATGTCTGCTCAGTCTAATGTTGTCTCAAAAGTAATCAAGGTTAAGTTTTTCAAATGAAATCAATTCAAGTTTTTAGTTACTACATTGCATACCTAAACTTTCTTTAAACAATAATACAATATACATTAATGTCCCCATCCTGCTACTTGTGGATCATTTCTGTGTCACTGATGAAGATGTGAATGGTGAAGATGATACTGATGATGATGGCAGTGAATATTAAGACAGTAACACTTTCATACAAGGGCTTTCTTTGCAATCATCACATCTTAAAGGTGGCATATCATTCATAAATCTGCCAATAAAACACAACACAACATCGTGTTCCCAGCCAAGTATAAAAAATGCAGCATAAATGCAAATACATTTTAAAAGACAGGACCAAGCTGACCTTAGGTTAGTCGCTTATCTCATTATATAAATGACACTGTAACCATGAAGCAGATTCACAGGAGAGGCAAATTACTACAAGGCCTCAGACTGTGGGGAGGTGTGAATAGCACAGAAGATGATTCAGCCACAGAAATGATCGTTCACAATGAAAACATCTACACCATCTCAAGACGTAACAATGCAGACCTGTGAACATCACGAACAGATACTTTTGTTTGCTTCTGAGGTGATAGGGTTAGAGTTAGCTCTCCAAGACCTGGCCAAGCAGTCTGCCTTAGAGGTAGGCCTACATGTTCCCAGTAAATTATGCCCTGTCAAAATACTTCAGCAGTGTCATGAATGTAGAATGCAGCCTCATGTCAAAGAGGCTGCCAAGTATTGTAGTGTGAAAAAATCTCCCTCGTCTGCCACGGACACTAGCACTTGTGCAGCCGCGTGTGACCAGACAAGACAGCAAAAGTGGTCTGCAGACAGACTTGGTGTGGAATAAAATGCACAAGCCTACTTCTGTCCAAACTTAGGCATAGGATTCAGGGAACTGTGGGAGATGTTTGAGACTGTGTCTACCTGACAGGACATGCAGCCTTTTAGCAAATGAGCCCTAATTTGTTCACTTGGCTACAGCAGGCAGTTCCTTGGCCACCAGGGCCCCAATAAAGCCACTGCATCTTGAGTGACAAATGGCAAAAGGGTTGTGTGGGATTGGCATTACTGTGACCGTGCAGCTCCTTCAGCAGAAAGGCACCTGGGTATGGAGCATAAGTGCAGCACACAAAAGCTTGATGAAAACACACAAGCACAAATTAAACCTCTGTCAACCCTGTCTTCTCGCACTACACAGTCACTAACAGTACAACTGACCTTGGTGTGTCAAACTACATTTACCTAAAACACTCTTGCATCCTTTGCGTTAAGACTTAGAACAGATTCTTTCTCAAAGAACAGAATACTTAAAAAAAAAAAGGCAACGTGTTGAACTTCCCTGCCAGTTTTTGGATGCAAATATGCAGAAGGGAACTGGTCTGGGGTTAAGAAAACAAGAAAAAAAACGTGAAAATCTGTTGTAGATTGTTTGCAACCGTCTAGGTAAATGAGTGAGCCTGACAGTCCTTGGAAATGTGTTAGTCTATGGCGCACCTTCACATTAGGCCTGGGTGGATCTGCAGGGGTGTGTGCTCCTGCATTCAGAGAGCACCACCATGGCTAATTGAGATTCCAATGCTCTCCTCCTCATCTCTCTCTCTCTCTCTCTCTCTCTCTCTCTCTCTCTCTCTCTCTCTCTCTCTCTCTCTCTCTCTCTCTCTCTCTCTCTCTCTCTCTCTCTCTCTCTCTCTCTCTCTCTCTCTCTCTCTCTCTCTCTCTCTCTCTCTCTCTCTCTCTCTCTCTCTCTCTCTCTCTCTCCCTCCACACTCAGGCAGCTGCCTCCACTTAGATAGGGCACATTTCAAATGACAGGAGGAGGATGGCGGAGGCGGGGCAGGAGCTGAGGGGAGTGCTGGAGCAGTGAGGAAGGGGGGAGGGAAAGAAACAAAAAGGTTGCATAGCGATTGCACAATCCTTCCCGAGCGGATGGGTTGGCGTGCCGATGAAGGGCCCGGTCTTAAGATGCTAACAGGCAGAAGATCGAGGGCAAAAACACACATCCACACACACACATGCTCACAGAGGCAGACAGATTCTCTCTCAAAGACACACACAGACATGAGCATGCAAAATCACTAATTGCTTTTACCATCCATAACTGGCATTTATTTCCTCATTCAGTCACTAAAGTCATTTTGCAGAATGCAGCAGTACAAAAAAATTAACTTCAATTCTGGGAAATCCAGTATCAGGAAAATTACATAGTGTAAAAGCTTACTTCTTGGCGCATACATCACAGTTACGTTTCTTAAAAAGCCTTTATCACTTCATTCAAATAAAGACAGCAGTGCTTCAAGTATCCATCTATGTATAAAAGCATAAAAACATGCTGTTTATGGCACCAAATTCAGAACTATATGTAAGACAATATGACACAAACAGCAATTTCAATCTGCTCTCAGCCAAACTGACCTACACATTCACAGCACAGGGAGCATTAAAGTGGCAGATTAATAAAGCCTACCTAGTTTTAAACTCCAACTCCTTTCCCACCACAGCTCTTACCCCTGAGGTAAGGAAACTGTATACCAATCTGGATAGTGTGTTAAAAGATGATGACTCTACCAGCAGAAAACTACAAATCTCATCACCCATTGACTAGGCAGAAAAATCCACAGAGGAGACTACTTTGTTAGTTAGGGCAAATAGGGTGTATGTTTAAAATAAAAGAAATTAAAGTCTGTGACAATCCTGATGCTAAGATCACACTGATAACCAGCACCGTAGACATACAGGTGTACTGAGTTTAAAAAAATCATGTCAACTTTGTGTCACGATCATTAATTTGTCTGAGAATACACAGAGGTCAACATGAGAACCAAGAAATCTTTATAATCACTGTTATAGCTGTCAAGGTAAGTATTTTCTCTGCATTCATCTTTTGCTCTCTCCAGTAGTGACATGGCCTCCATCAGATGGAGTTAAACGCACATGTGTAATTCTCTTTTCAGAAGGCCACCAAAGAGATCAGTAATTTCCCTTTCATCCTCCATAAACTCTTGTGTACATTAAAGTTCAGCTGCTGGCAAATTCTAGACATTTTATTCACAAATGTGACACTGGCCTTGAAAGCTTTTGTTGCTGTCACTGGTTGCCAATGATCACTGCACGCCCTCTTTCTCGACACCACCCAATGCCCAGTGTCTTGGCTGTTTCCCAGCTAATACGTGTGGATCTGGGGATGCGTGCGTGATGGTCTCGGCCTCACTGTAAAGCAGCTGGATGGCAGGCCAGCTTGTCTGAGCCTGCCAGCCTCTGCTGAGTGCTACACATAGCACCTGTTTCCCAAGTGCTCCACACTATCTGTCTTGTGCAGTGTGTTCAATAGCCTACGTTGTCCTCCCCCAATGCCTGCTGCAGTCCTGCGGATCTAACAACGGACTGACACGATTCTACATATTTAATTCAAAAGCAGATTCTGTCCGTTTATGGACAATATGCAATTCTGTGCCTGATGCTGGTCTGTGTGCCCATTCAGAGATTTGCAGCTCTGGTATATTTGTTGTATCATGCATTGTGTGTGGAACTGCATATGAGACTTCAAGTCCAGTGATTCATTTGATTGTACTTGAGTCACCATCGTTTGAAGACAGACATAACATGAATGAGCCACCTACTACAAGGGTCTTTCAAAGAGAAAAGGTCCTGCGTGGGGGATTGCACAATAGTAAACTATACATGGATTTCCCTCAAATGGCTTAAAATTGAAAGGTTTCTTTTATTGGTTATACAGCTGACCTTACCTGAATGATTAAAAAGTTTGCCTGTGAACTATTTACACTGTGCATGTGTATCAATAAAGGTGTGTAACTACTTGTTCCTCTACAACACTCCATCTGAGGGCACATTCAAAAATGGCACCACATTTTAATCTCTCCTAAAGTCCTCCATATATTAAAAACAGATGAGAGGACAGTGAATGGATCTGGATGCATACCTGACCTGAGGAAGTCTGAAAACGGATGTGTGACCAGCAAATTCCACCACTTGGAGAAATCGATTTCCCTCCAAACACACTGGCAACTTTAATTTCCCCGGCATGTGGTGGTGACTGCAGATGTCAATTAATCAATCAAAGACAGAGCGCCTCTGTGGCAAAGTGCAGGCAATTTACTGCAACCTCCCCAACATGGCCTCGCACCTCACAACATCTGGGTCCCTTTTCTCTCCTGGAAACACTGCTAGGAGAGACCCAGAGACAGAGACAAACACCGAAAGAAAGAGAGAGAGAAAAAGACAGTGGTCTTCCAGTACACATGGGAATCAGTTGTTGGTAGCTAATGAGACAGAATATCTTCCTCATATTAGCAGATGGTCAGTTACATCAAATGTGTCATCAAGAGACAAATGGGATGTTCCAAATGGCCCAGAAGACTGCTTTATATTTAGGGTCCACTAATCTCCACATATCTAAAATTCAACAAAATACAGGCATAAACCCAGAAAGCTCTCACAGAGCCAAGTCCAAAGAGCTCCAGAAAGAGAGGGTGACACTCAGACAACACTTTTCTCCACACAATGAGAGTTGATGGCAACTGGGACTAACCAATTAATGAGATACTGTTTAATTTAATTAATGTCTTAGTTGCTTAGTGAAAATTTGAATTTGTAAAAACACCTACAGGTTTTCTTCTGTTTTCTTTCATTTTTTTAGCAGCTGTATTAAAAATACTACACAACCATATTTGCAGTACATCATACAACTTTACAATTTAGCTTTATTAATAAAAATAATTAATTGTCATGTACTTTATTAAAAATAATAAGCATTTTTGAGTACACACATTGATTATTAGCACATTACATCAAATTACAAGTGTATCCCAAAAAGAAAAACAAAGAAACAGAGCTGCTGTCTTCTTTGGCCACAGTTGGAAGGTGTTCAGTTTTTTTTTTGTTTAGTTTTTGACTCAGAGTAAGTTTATTCCTCAAAAAACAACCTTATAATTAAGCATTCTTGCTAAAACTTTAACCTGAAAGACAGGCTCCAGGTTCAAAAACACATTTGTAAGAAGATTTCATTCAACTTCAAACTAGAGGATTCAAGAAAATAATTACAATTTGCAGCAAACACAGAAGAGCAGCCTTGCGAGCAAACTTCAGCACACCACACAGCCCAAATGTCTTTCATATGCAAAGACTCTCCAACGTCTCCTTTGATATTTGTTTTTTTCTGCCCTGTTAAAAGTCCCTGTTGTGATTACTATTGCACTATCAAGGACCAGGGCAAAACCAAGAGGCTCACGGATGGTTTATGCGAAGGAGCACAGAAGTGGTGTCATAGTCAGATGTAAGCCAAGTAAACACATCCTTTCTCCCAGCAATAATTACAACCCCTGTGTACTGGAATATGTTATTACAATACTGTGAAGGCATATTCCAAGAGATTTTTTTCCACCATCAGTCAACTGCTAGGTAGTTTTCCCATATATTTGAAATGCACAAAAATAATTTGATCCTGACAAAATTATACCTGAGTATCAGCAGGAAGTATAGAAAGCTCATTGTACTTAAAGCACTCCATTGAAGATAACATAAAATAGCATAATTTGTGCCATTCCAAGACACAAAAACAGTAAATCACAAAACAGGCAGAAACAGAGGTTGTTAGTACTTTTTAGACATTTTATCACATCATCAAAGCAAGACTTATCAACTCTTTAAAATTCATCCATCCATTCATTGTCACTAACCACTTGGGCAGTGCAAAATGTTTGTGATGCAGAGTCTATCCTGGAAGGACAGGGCAGGGCAGGGTGTACATTGGAGGAGACACCAATCTAATACACAGATTAATTGGTTCCTTAAAACAGTGCTAACCACTCTTTCCATAAAATCTGTCTGAAGGGAAATTTCCCACAGGCAATTATGCTGGGAAAAATCACCTGGGGTGGGGAAAGTGCAATGTAAAGATGCAAGTATTTTTATGCACAGATTAGACTGTATTCCCATCTGACCTTCACCTTTGGGCAAACCAGCTTTCTAAACTGAGCCACCTGTAAATGAGCTTGATGTTTATTCTTATACATTATACTGTGCAGGCTGTCTGGCACATGCATTTCAAAGATGGTCAAACTGTCTACAGGAACCACGATGGCTTTCCCCGAGTACAACTCCTGGGCCACTCTCCAACAAGACGCCTGGGGAAAAAAGGAAAAAAGCTAGCACCACCTGGTCTAAAACACATTTTAGCACAAACGACTATAAAGCCATATTGCTTTTCAGCCTCCATCAGATGAATGGAATTACCTTCCTCTGTATTCAACAGGGACAGTGACGGTTGGGTGCCAGCTGAATCAATGTTACCTGTCAAAAGCAAATAAACGGCAGGACTGCCACCTTCAAAGGATGTATGAATGGTCCCTAGACTCAAACCAATGGAAGCTACACCAATTTTGTGTGTTTATCTAATTCTGGATTTCAGTGTTTCTAGTGTCCTGGAAAGAAGCACCTGCAAATTTTTGATTTGATATGAACCTATTTACGTTTAATAAATGCTGCCATTTCCATTACTTAAAGGTTCCTGTTTTGCTTTGATGAGCAATTATGTACATATTAACAGTTTTCTATCAGAGGAGCTCAAACCTGAATCTATGTCCAGCTCCTTCTGTTTTCTACAGAATTTGTGTTAATTGATTTAATCAAGTTTTGCTGATTTAGCTAAACAAGACTTCATCAACTGCAATAAGTTGTCATGGTGATGTAGCCCTGGTAACTAAATAGCTCAACAGAGAGAAAAACAATTTATAATGTTCCATAAATCTAATTGCACAATATTCTAATAAAATAGTGGTGCATGCTGTATATATACCACAATATATTTATTTACCAAACATATAAAATATGAAATCCCTCTACATTAGTGAACAATTCATGAAACACCATATGGTTGGTCTGTTTTCTTTTTCTTTGCTGTTCTCATGTCAGCACTAAAAGCCTACACCTAAGTCTAGAGGGTTAGGCTCACAGACAACCTGCTATTTTAGGTACAAATGAGCAGAGTCCCTTGTTTCCCCTTCTGCAATCAGACACATTGATCGGCACACCTCATCAAAAACCTCGGTGAAATAGCTGGGTGGTGAGCCGGATGGTGGTCCTTTGTCTTTAATTCAAGGACCCAGATAGGCTCAGGTATTTACCTCTGACCATGGAGGCCTGTTTAGTTGCTTGTGCCATCAGGATGATAACACATCAGATGAAGCCAACTGAAAGCTCCCACCACAGTCCTGCAAGGTTTAACAGTATGCAAATTCAAGACCTCATTCTCCAGCTAGCTCTGTCTCACACAGAGGTCCCAGTTCCACTCTTGGGGTGACCTGCTTGCACCTGCTCTCAAAAGGGTCCTGCCATTTTAGGTTCATGCAGCAGCCAATTAAACAAAGCGAATGAGAGGAAGGGAGGGGAGAAAGCAACCAGGACGCTTCATTAAGTGGATAAGGTTAACGAGTTATTTATATGATTGGCGTACTCCTCTGGTTGGAAAGGTTAGGTACTCCTTCTCTGCTGCCCTTTGGAATTGTGAGAAGAGCTCCCAATTCTTGCACTTTCCTGAGCAGCCCTAATGAGGGTCACACTGTCCTCCTCCCAGCACTTTCCTCTTCCCTGGTGTACTTGTACAGGGTGCAAGGAGAATGAAGGGGGCCAGCCACTGGCCACAAGGAAGGCTCTGGAGTGGGCCGCTCAGAGACAGCACGACTGAACGATTCATTGCTCTTTCGAGGCCACCGTGGTCTAGGTACTGTTTACCAGTATGCACCTCTCCAAAGGAGCAAAGAGTATTTTTAGAAAATGTTACATTCCCAAACTATCAAAGGCTTCAGCTGCCCTGCTACAAGAAGAGGTTCTGAATGGCCTTCAAAAGCCACTTCCCTGGTAGTTGGAACACCCTCCTATGGCATTTCTGTCATTTTAAATGTCCCCTTCACTGCATTGTAAGGCCTCCACCCAGGGCCAATGCTTTTTTGAGTGTCACCCCCACAGGCAGAATTGGCATTAAGACCCTACACCTTAAATTTAGCCAAATGTCTAAATGAAACATAGAGCAAAACAGAAAGTGAAATAGTGACAGCAGATAATGACAATAAATCAAACTGAAGACACAAAATGGACGGGAAAATGTGTGTGCACTTACAGCATCTCCTAAATAGTGGTGTATCTTCATAGGGAGGACTACAACACTAAATACAGCAGAAGTTCTCAGCCATGCAGCTAGAGCAGCACACTAAGTGAAACAAGGAAACTGCTGAGTACACATCTGCTCCTAGATGAACAAAATAATATCTTGACGTAAACATAACATTTACATTGATGGCACTAAAAAGAAATGAGGTCAGGAGATTGGATGAGACCAGCTGCAGGAAGGTCCCACACAGCACTGACAAAGAAAAGTCACCGCTATAGAACGAAGACAGGGAAGACAGGCAGTCTGCCTGAGGCGACCGACCACACAGTATTTCTGTCAGGTCCTCCATCCCGGACGGGCAGCGGGTGCCTCTTATGACTGAGTATTGGACAAATACAAACAAATGAGGCAGCGAGCAGTGACTCAGTGCTCTAATGAACCAGTGTATTGACTCGTTGAATTTCCTCTCTGTCTGCACTGTGTGGATCCCAGCTGCCACTCTGAATACCAATTATTGTGCTCCTGTGGAGGGGGTGGGGCAGGCGAGGGAGCCAGTGAACCAGCCAAACAGGCAGCCCAGAGCCCTCTCGTCAGAGCCGACGAGGGGCCTGCTGGGTAAAAGCCTGGGGAGAAAAGGAAGCAAGGTTGTGCAGAGTAGTTAGGGGATGGTGGGGGGCGGGGGGATTGTTCCAGCCAGCCGCATCCTTGCGCTATTAAGATCAGAAGGGCAGAACGGGCATTTAACTGACCACATCATCCTGTTGCTTAGTAGTTGCTCTAGGTGCTCCTCAGTGGACGCACACAAACGTGGGCCGACACCGGGCCGCAATCCACCACATTTCTTATTCGCATCCATTCAGCCTCCTTGCAATTCTCATGACAACCTTAATGAGGATCCTCGCATTCTGTACGATACCACTAATTTGAGAAATTTCCTGCACAAAGACATAATTAGACATAGTAATTAGACACAGACGTTGGTGCACAGAGATCCTCCGCAGTTCAAGCTATCCGCCTACCTGATGTGTGCTAAAATAGGCACCACCCTCTAACAGTGTGCACCTCTGCTAATTCTACCTGGGCTGTGCACTCAGCCACTGGATTCACCTGATGGGGTGTCATGTGCATCAACTGCTACCCTTTGCCACAGTTGCAGGAAAGACTATCAATCATTAACCTCAACCCTCCTACCGCCACTGACATGCACACACTCACACTCAGGCATCACAGCTAAAGAATATGATTAAACTGGGTGAGAGTCAACAAAAGACCTTCACAGTCATGCTTGGATTGCTAATTCCAAGGGCACTGGTGCAGAAATGACAGATATGATTTCACATTGAGTACATCATGTCACATTGTACAATTAACTAACCTAAGGGATAAACTAAGGCATACATTCAAATGTTCATATTTTTCGGCAGAGTCTGTACATACACACATTTATTAATAAAAAAGCTTAAAGCATCATTGGAGTACTAACACCATACACTTAACCTGACCTTTTCCCCTGTAGTTCGGCAGTAAGAGAGGACTGTCACTCCCCAGGTCCTACAACTCACCGCCTAGCAAGCCATCACATGCAGTGGCTGTGCTAAATATGAGGGACAACGAAGAATGACGAGTAACATGCACCATGTTCATGTTCATTTCATAACACATTCTTCCCTACATGTAAATCCCTACTTTAATTTCTTTCTGTGTTCTGCTAATCTTCACATTCTTTATTGTATAAAAGACCCAACCTGAAATATAACAAAGGTGGAGCTGAAGTGTACCAATGGACAAACACTTCCTTCACACCCCTGCTCTAGAAGTAACAGAAAAGGAATTAAAATGACTGTCACAATAAAAAAGCAAGCTGTGTGGTCACTTGCATGCATGAATTCGCAGCTCTGCTGCTGGACAGGGACATGGCCTTGAGCACTGACCGAGTTATGGTCTGAGTCAAAACGTGGGCTCTTTCTGGCAAAGCCACGTGCAGCGCAAAGACACTGCTGCATTCTTCATGGCTGCCCCACAGCACCGTGTCAGGGTGCCTGCCTCATGCATTACAGCTCTCATAAGTGCTTAGAAAGAGGGGGATGAAAGACAGAGCCCTGTGACCAAGGCCCTTGTATGGATCTACTACAGTAAAACTCATTATACTGCAAGCACATTTACAGCTACAATAGGAATTTAAACCATTATAAATGTTTTCAGCATGAATTTTCAGTACAGAACACACAAACTGGACATATTCCATAGGACTGTGCCTTGAATATACTGGTAGGGATGTGAACTGTGATACAGTAACGGTAATTATAACAAATTGACTGTCTTAACCCCTCTTAACAGGATTCAATAGGAAACACATGATGAAAATAACAACCCTTTATAGAAGTAGATGGCAAAAGAAACAAAACTCTTACCTGACAGATCCTGGTTCATGTACCAAGAAGGGTCCAAAAAATTACTCTAGTAAAATGACCATATTTTGCACATATGCCTATATGAAAAGAAGAGAAACATCCCCTGGACCATGGTAGTTTGTTTGAACAAATTTATGCTTCATTTGTTCCCTGACCAGGAAGGCTGGTAAGGAAGGTAAATAGAAAAAAGTCTACCACCTAATGACCAGATCCCAGCTGGAGCCAAGAACCCAGACCAAAAACTACCTCGGCACCTACCCGCAGAGCAAAACGGAGGGCTCTGTACAAGCATAGTCAAAGTGTCTTGTTCCACCTAAATGCTTGCATGACATACTAGTGCTTTGTTTTCATAAACACAGTGCAGTTAGAATGCAAGCACATATATTTATCTTCTGAACAATTTTTTCTCTTCAGATTTTTGAGCAAATAGTATGTCTACTGTATGCCTTGGAATATTCTTCATCGTGAAAGAAAACGGCATACGCAAATGCATATATACACACATGCATGCATATGTGTACACCTATTTACATATACACATGCTTATCCACACACAGATACACTCCAAGCATCTGTACAACCTACCAAATCCTGTCTCTGTGTTCTAGAGAGCGTTAGATGAGGCTCAAGCCAGTTCTTCACTATCTGTCCTGCCAGAGAACTGATGCAGGGGGTCCTTTGTAGCTCAGTCTTTTAGTGCACAGGCTGGGTCCTACACTGTGTAAATCTAAAGTGTGCATTTTCCCATTGTGCCTGGTAATGTGGTGGTGGCAAAAACAGTGTATTTGGGAAGGGGGGGGGTTACGCTTTTGTCCTTGGACCTGCTTCACTGCTGTTAAGTGAGGTCATTCACCTGCAAATTCACAGGTTACATACAGTGAAAGATACATCTTTTCTCTGGTGACTTCTATATATTAGACACATCATGGTATAGTCCACTGTGCACAGAAGTCTAAAGGTTGTTTATTTGATTAAATCGTTTAAACAAATCAGAGTTGTGAGAGTTGTGCGTTTTTGCAAGCTCTTTTGTGTGTGTGTGTGTGTGTGTGTGTGTGTGTGTGTGTGTGTGTGTGTGTGTGTGTGTAACCTTGAATTGCCATACAGCCCTGTGAACTGCAGATTCTCACCTTTCATACCAAATGCAATCCCTATGTCTCTCACAATAAGCCCTTAGTTACAAGGTGAAAATGTAACTGTTTTTTTCCAGAAGTCTAAGACCCTTGGGAAAACTGTAAAGCTGCAGAGAGCAGATGAACATAGCGAAAACATGACTCTAAAATGGCTCTACAACAGAAAAAGTGATAGCATCATTTTTTCTGTTATTCTGTTTTTCAGCAACTCAGTTTCACCTAAATATAAAATGCTAGAATTAATTTTTCCTCCAAAAATCATGTACTCCTCCCATCTCAGTATGTTTATTACACAAATCCTTTTCTTTGTTGCTTCTCACAAAGTTGATGGAAAAGTGATGCACTGAAATAGGTATATGTTCAGTATGCCAGCACCTGAAGCCTAAGGCCCCATGGAACATGAGCACACTTCACTGTCCACCTGAGAGTAAGATACCCATCCCTGACCAGATGTACACCCATGTTTCTCTACAGAGCACAAGCAAAATTATGGCTATGTATGTTTGGAGATCCACAGACAGATCAGATGAAAGGGCACCAATAAACTCAGTTAAGAGGATTTGTTCTTAATCCTCAGTTGATTAACTGACACTTTAGTTGAAAAGTTTTGCCAAAACAGAGCAATTCAGATTAAGGATCTTGTTCAATGGCAGAGCAAAAGGTCTCCTTCTGGGACCAGACTATCAAGGTTTAGGATGCAAGTCAGTGTCCTGAAAAACAGTGCTGAGGTGTGGCTGTCCGAGTTTTCCACACAGACCCAGCCTAGCTAAGGAAGGCCTGGGAGAGTAAGAGGTGTATACATCTTTGGAGCGGTCACTAGGCCATCAACATGTAAACAGCGCATGAAACACAGAGGTACACCCCAGATAGACAAGTAGAATTAGAGCAATGTAATGGTAGAATTAAATTAACAACTGTAGATGTGTAATAAAATGTCCTCCAAACACAAGCAGAGTTAATTAAAGTGCCTGTCCAGAAATGGCAAAGAACAGAAAAGCAGTGGGCTGATATCACCTGAGTGAAAAGTGACACAGTCTTATTACAATAAGCCTTAATAGAGCAGATTTTGGTGCTTTAAAAAAAGGGGGGAAAGAACACTTAAAACACACAAAAATCCAGCCAGGAAAACAATACTAAAAGCCTGTCATGCACTCAAACAGGATATTTTCAGGGTTCAGAGAATAGAGAGGCATGACAGGAGGCCTTTTGAAAGTCGCAGCCGTGAGAGACGTCCTCTGAGGCGGCATGACTCAGACGTGCAATACTGGGCTTCTGGAGACACAGGTCACACAAACGCTAAATACAACAGTTATTAGGGGACTGACTGTACAGCACAGCATGTACTGAGTATCTCTACTGTTTTTGCCATTAATATAATTACAGTAATGAGTTGTGTTTCAGCATGAGCAAAATGTCATCGGTGAGTTTTTTTAAACACATTTATATATGTTCCCTTCCTGAAATTCACAAAGGTTCACAAGGGGTGTCTTATGTCCCATAACGAAAAAACACCCAGTCTCTTCAGACAGTCATTTTCCAGCTTGGTAAACAGGACATGACACTTTCTCATCCCAGAAGAACACCTAATTTGAAAACAATAGAAGTCCTGCTGTCAATTTTATTGGAGTCAACAAGGGTCTTAGTGGCCACTTTTTGATCATATAGGGAAGAGGTTTATAAATAAACAAACAGTGATGCCCGTGGAGAAGACTCAACCTGCCCTTGGTACGTAGCACTGTTAGGACCTCAGCCCATCCTTCTCATAGAGAATTATAATATTCTTTCCTTTGGCTAGCAGATTAATTTCTGTTCCATAAAAAACAAAAATTTCTATGATGATGATGATGGTGACAAATTTAAGGAGATATAATTTTTCACCAAAAAATATGTGAGACAAACTTAATATAAAAAATCCTATAAGGCAAACTGGAAGTCATCCTGTTTTTTCCCCCTGTTCTGTTAAATACATGTATTGTGCCATCCACAGTTTCTTATAAAATAATGAAATGGTAACATATACAGTAACAGTAAAAATGTTTACAAGTTTACATGTTCATTGATAATGGCGGTAATAGGACTACAGTTGGGACCACTGCAGTCTGAAGCCTTGCTCTCTCCTCGTTGGTTAATGGCAAAATTTTAGGCTACACTAAATTTACAAAGTGACTTTTCCTGAAAGGTCTGCTTCATGTCTCACATACAGTATCTTATTAGCAATTTCATTTAAATTGATGACAAAACATTACAAATGCACATAAGCTAATATGGAAGGCAAAATAGAGCACCCAACACTGGTCCTTAACCTTACTTCACATTCTTATGTACAAAATACAGTGTTGATCTCAGAGCACACTTCTCAGAATTAACCCTTATCTGAGACAATCTTCTGTGTGAATGTTTGGAATGGCTGCTGCACTGAATTTGATGTGTTCAGCACTGAGTCTTTTCTAACATGGACAGGTCAGCTTTGGCTTTTACGTTACCTTTTTATTTTTTTAAAAAATTCAACAGCACAGTTTTCACAAAATAATCTCAAACAACAAATGTCTGGCTCATTCTACTTGATCTGACAATTAAATATCAATTCTTGCTTATATTACAGTGAGCCCACATCTTTTTGCTGATTCAGTCTCCGGTTAGTACTCTTCTGTCTGAACCATCACTTTTCTATAACTTAACCATGCATATACAATCTCCCTTTCTCTGAATAGTAAAAGAAAAAGAAAATGGAATAGTGTAATAATTGGCTGGTTTGGAAAGTATAACAGGAGGAAAATAACATACATTTTTTATGAGACAAAACACTACCACTAACTCGGTACAAGACAGGTCCAGGGAGAATTGACGGAGGAAGAGCAAAGTCTATTTGCAAAAGTAAGCTTGTTTTGAACTTGAACGTTGTTCCCCATGTATAATTTCCGTTCTATTTGTGTATATGGAGTGTTTCAAAATGCCTTCATGCTTTACAGAATGACTGAGATGGGGGTTGGTGGGGCAGAGCGTGCCAATCCCATTAACAGCATGCTCAGTCTTAACTTAATGGGTGTGAAATATTAACTGTTCTGCAAAAATATAACCTGGTTTTATCTTTAACAAAAATATTCTCCTGGGAAAAAGACATATGTATCAATTAAGAGAGAATTTCTGTTCTTGTCCAGTTAGGCTGTTCAGGCCTGAGATAATAAAATATTCAATCAGCGCCTGCTTTGTAAAACAATCTGCCCTTGTGACAGATACTGTTGATGTATGACATGCACACTTTGACAGAGTGATACACTTCTGCAAAATATTTGCAATGTGCTAAAAAAATACAATGGTTCAGATAAGGAGGAGAATAAAATTATGATCAGCAAATGCTTCAAATGTGTCAGTGAACACTGGCAGTGTAAATCATTGTTGGGTCTAATTGAAAAAGCACTTTTGTTAGCCTCGGCCGAGAAGGAGAGCCTGTGCACTCACGCAGTGCGATCTTTTGTGCTGCTCCCACCAATACCCCCGCTTCCACAGCTGCCTCCTCCCCTGCACTGTGCTGGGACATGAAACCAGAGCCTTCGCCATCAAGGGCAAACAGCACAATGGCCTCTTGTCATCCCCCTTTGCGGCTGTCACAAGGGGAAACCTGGCCCTTCCCAACTCCCCCAGGGGGCACGCCCTAATGGGGCATTGCTGCTGTTCCCCACACCTCCCAAAGGAAGTCTGCTGGAGAGCAGAGCTTTGGTGCCCTGGAGAGGCATCCCAAGCCTAGCCTCACTACTGTCTAATATGGCAAAGAGATGGGCTCAGAATGGTAGAACATTCGAAGTGCAGGGGGGAAAAAGCCTGTCACGTGGTACCCCAGACCAGGGCGGTTGTGTAAACATGACGTGGACCCCACAGATAGCCGTGGGAAGCCACATTTGTCAGGCTGAGGCACAATGTAGGCCATTCTTGTCTGTTTATCTCTGTATTTGCTTAACTGAGAGCAGCAGGTGCACCTGTACCCGCTACAACACTGCTCCCTTGTCTGATGACTGAGCTTTTGTTTCTTCACCCAGACGTTCACATCGGCACATCGCGATCTAATCCAGGGTTGCTCCATTCCGGCCTGCAAAGAGCTGAAATCCAGCAGCTTTTAGGGGGCGTCCTTGAGATTCCTCCTTCTAAAGAGCCAGAACAATAGACGAACTCACATCCACTCTACACAGCGCAATTTTGGTTACTCACTTAATTAGCTGACGAACAAACAGAGAGGCCCCCTAGAACATGACCCCACTTTGTTGTTGTGAATATGAATTCTACATCCTGTTGAGGACTGCATGAATATGGGAAGCAAGCCTGCAGTGAGTTTAGCAGCTCCGTTAGCGCATCAGCCAAGCCCAGCCTCCATGGGCAGTCGAGTGCCCTAAGCCACAACAAGAGCTTCAGGAAGCTTCCTATAAGAGATACGGGTAACGTAATGCTAGCAGGGTGGTACTTGAGCATATACCAAGCTTTTGCCCATGCCACAAAGGGGCTATAGACTGTTAGGTGTATGGGAGAGGAGGGCCAGATGCTGTTCCCAAAGCACCATAGGATGTGGCTCAAGGGTAAGACAAACTGGTTGCTGCTGACCTTGAAGTCCTTCTGAATACCCACACAGCATCAACTGAGCTTTTCATCCAATCATCAGCTGGAGAGTGTGTGCACCCTGGCCCGGTAACATTGTCATGGATTTTACTATCACATTTCTTAACTGCCCTTACACCTTTATGCCTGCAGTCGTCTACTAAAACCCCACTAGCTAACATGCAGACCCTCTGTTCAGATGCATGATTTTGTTTTTTGAACTGACAGAGAAAGATGCAGCTCTGCCTTTAAGACGGGAGCACTGATGTGCATGTGCGAGAGCAGGAGAGCGAGGGGCTGGCAGGAGCAGAGCAGGAGGTGCAGATTCGAGCGCTTGCCGGGTCCCATCGGACCAGTCTCAGCTCCTTCCCTCCGGCCATGAAAAGCAATCAAAGAGCCCTGCCGTCTCCCTTGGACTTTACCTCTCTGTTTAATTACAGCACGCAGTCGCTGCGTCTGCGCAGCCCGTGACGCCGGGCCCCTCTCCAGTGGGCGGGACCAGCTGAAGCAGGATAGCGCTCATTGTAAGCGGCGATCACGGATAGGCCACTCTCCTCAGGGCACATCCCATCTCCGCTGTGGTTGGGTCAGCTTTCACACTTAATCACAGCATTTGTTGTCATAGTATTGACTCATGCTTCTCTTTTTTCATACTGTGTGAAAGAATGGTCTTGCCTTTTTGCAGAAATGAGCAGCAACCTTGTGCTGGCCCCATCAATAGCAAACATTATAATTCAGTGATGAAGTGCTTATAAAATATTATATTGATACATTACAATTAATGAGCATGTTTTAACACTGTCATTTTCCTGATGGTGCAATAATGGGACAGATGAAAGGATTTAAAGAGAATTAATACGAAAGTGCAGTGTGTCTGACATTACAAGAGGACAACCAGTTAAACCAGTCCTTGTTAACAGATCAATCATCTTCAAGACAAGAAATGCAAGCATCACCCCCAGTCTGAGAGAAAACACACAAGGTCCCCATTATACAACTTCAAGGCCACAAGTACTCTTTGAGCAGTCAGAGATGAGAATAAATCTCATGCCAACCCGTCAGCTTGCTTTACCCTTTTTATGCTCTGTTTCAGTCGGGATTTCTATACATATTCTTGATTTTGCAGCACCTTCCCCATTGCATAGTTTTCCATATGATTTTTACAAACAGGAGCACTGTCAGCTCCCTTTCATTTCAAATTACAGGTACAGGAATAAATAAATATTGTCTATTACTATTATTACTATTATTATTACTTCTACTATTGCAACTGCCAGTAATAGAAATAATAGTAATAACAATTACTGTCAGCACTAGTAACAGTAAAAGTAATGATACTTTTTTACTGCATTATTATTAATGAATCAATAACAATTATGTCCAAACAGTAGAAAATGCATTAAAGGACAGGCTTTCTTCTCACTGTCTTCCCTCT
This sequence comes from Arapaima gigas, assembly GCA_900497675.1. Classification (NCBI taxonomy): domain Eukaryota; kingdom Metazoa; phylum Chordata; class Actinopteri; order Osteoglossiformes; family Osteoglossidae; genus Arapaima; species Arapaima gigas. Next base: position 73,648 of record UFQX01000005.1, on the reverse strand, counting down.
GGAGCCACGCTATGTGTATGTCATGCCAATTACACCACTCGGCAAAGCTTTCTTGCCATCTGCACACACAGATACTCAGGTCCCACGGCCCCTGCTGCAAAGGCCCTGGACCCACAGGTTAGCAGGCACCTGTTTTCACAGTTTGGCTGCGTGCAGGATGCTGCTCAAAATGGCCGGCCTGTCGCCTCAAAAAAGACTTGGGTGCTTAACGTGTCAATGACCTGCGGCAGTCTGGCAACACTCAGCCTTGCGCCAATAAAAGCCATGCCTGTGCTCTTCACGGCACCAGTCAACAGGGCCTTGTTTCCAAGGGGATACAAGGGGGCCAGACCAAAACAAAAAAGTCCTGCTTAATACTGTTTCAGTCCTAAATGAGAAAATTACAGGTCACACCTGTAGCTAACCAGAAAATTTGAAACAAACTACATTTAAAATTGCTTTATTATGGCATTCATGTTTAGGGCTACATCTGTTTTCCAAAAAAATGGTCTGAACTTTAGTTGAAAGGCAGCATAAAATTATCCAAAATACCCAATAAAAATACTTGTCAGTATTTTCTGTTCCCTTTTTAAATTTTACTTGTTACTACTACAATTTTACTTATTACGTTTCATCTTCATATATCTCTGATGGGACACAGAGGACCTTACAGCTCAAAGTGGCTCCTCAAATGAGGTTCTATAGCAAACGCAAGTTCACATGCAAATATTCAGCAATGAACTAATGCACTGCAAAGCACATGGTGACGATCTGACAAAATCTGCTGTACCAAAACAACTGGCTGACTGGTTTGTTCATTCATTCACTGCTTTAAACCATTCGTTGGCTCACTGGTTCATTCATTCACTCCCTGCTTGGACACATGCTGAGCGAAAAGGCTGTGCAACAGTGCCTCACATCATGGGTGCGATATGTGAGGAAACCTCACCTACTACACACTCTTGTCTGAATTCCAAGCAAAAAGTTTTCCTTAGTACTATTTTATTGAATTTGCACACTTTTCACAGGAGCATGTTTATAATGCAGACATTCTATTAATACTAGCTTGGGTATGCATATTACTGTATTATTATTGCTGGTGATGCTGCTACTGTTGCTATTATTATCGTGTTGTTTTTGTTGCCATTGTTACAATAATTGTGTGTCAAGCCACAAGAAAGCAAGCAGTCATTTGTAAACACAGATGAGGCATGAAGAACCTGAGGGTGTAGATGCTGCCTGATGAGCAGTGAAACAGTGGCTCTAACAAAGGTCTGGCTGTGTACTCTTATACCCTGTTTTACCATGTCATACCTGGTGTCTGCCCAGTAGTTCTTCATTACTTCCAGCCCCCTGTCCAATGAACTGTCCATCCCGTAACCATCCCCAATTCATCACTTTGTCCATCAGCATGTCCTTCCTCTACCCATTGCGTTCATCCTCCTGTCCAGCCACGTCCATTGCCACCTCCATCCCCTGTCCACCCCCCTCCACCCCATTCATCACAGGGTCCATCCCCTATCCATCCCACTGTGAAGGCTTTGAAGTGGCTGGGGTGCTCCAACAGAGCACAGCCACACCACTGCTCTTCCTATAGACGATGAGGATGATCAAGAAGATGAAGAAGTGCCTCCCGCATGGAGACCTCGTGCTCTTCGTGGGAAGAGGGTCTCGTGCTGTGGCGGGGAGGGGGGAGGCGACCGTCTTTAAGTGCTGCGCGGTGCGGCGCTGTGTGACGCGGGATCGCCGTGGCGCCAGCGACAGAAGGGGAAAGGGCCTCACAGCGGAGTATACTGAGGTACACTGCGGTAAAATGAGGTACAGTAAGATCCTCTCAACTACACTGGGGTACAATAAGGTACCCTAACGTACTCTGAGGTGCAGTCAAGTGCATTGAGGTATACCAAGGTACAGTGAGGCACCGCGACCACAAACACGCCGGCCGTACAGCCACAGCAGCACCGCCACATCCTCCCACTTACCTCCAGATGCGCCCAGAAACGCTCCCGGGTCCCCGCTCTGACCGTGCCGTTCACACGGGGCGAGAAAGGCGTCTTTGCCCTTCCTCAGTGCAGCCACTTCTCCATGTTCTCCATGTTCTCCCTAAGCCCGGACATCCAGCACTAGCAGGTGGACGCGCCTCTCGGCAACGGAGGCAAGCGCGCTCCGCTCTCCGCCGTCTCTACCACTCCATTTTAAATCGCAGCAGCGCTCGTATTCCAGTAAGGCGGCCCGGCACCTCGGCTACTCCGCTCGCCGCCGCTGACATTCATTCCCCGGCTTCAGAGTGGCGACACGTCGCTCGAGCCCCGTGTTCCTGGCCGCGAGGCGCGCGCCCGCTCCCTCCCTCCCTCGCTCGCTCGCTCGCTCGCACCCCACCATCTACGCGCCGCTCGACGCTGCCATTGTTGCGCCGTATCTTTTTTTTTTTTTTTTTTTTTTCGGCTGGAACTGTCACCTTCCACTCAAAGAGCCCAAGTTTGATTACTCCCTCTGGTTGCAATAAATCAAGGTTACTTTAATCTGAANCGGCCCCCCCCCCCCCTACCTCGCTTGCTCCCCCCCTCCCCCCCCGACCTGTCATAAAGAGCGCGACCACCAGGAGCGCGCAGGGGACGCACGCCGTGTCGCGGACGTGCCGTGCAGAACAGGTGCTTCTCCGGTTCAGCGGGGAACTTAAGAAAGCGGCGCAGCGCAGTGGGAAAAGGAAAAAAAAACTGACCTACTTGTCACCTTATAAACATCCTGGACTCATTGCTGTACTTAAACATGACCGTTTGAGAAAAACGTTTATCTTCACACCTGGGACACACTGAGAGCGACAGATCACGTCTTCTGAAGGAACCCAGCAGCCACAGGCACTGAAAGCTGTCAGCACTTTAATGATTCCTGTCCTTTGTTTTCATTTCAACCCAGTCATCATTTAGACATTAACAACGCAACGATGCATGTAAATAAATACAATGTCTCGCAAAAGTATTCAGACGCATTTGAAAGTTATCATCGCCGCCTGTATTACAAATCATATTTTCATGCTTTTTTCCAATCATTATTTTATTGTGAACTCATAAGCTCGAAACTGTCAGAGCCAACACAAATTATTTGTTTGCAGGTATTTTAAAGAAAATGAAAAACTGAAATATGTTGCTTGTGTAGTATTCAAACACAACATATCGATATTTGATAGAGCCACCTTTTGCTGCGGCAACAGTTTTAAGTCTTTTGAGGTAAGGATGTAGAGACTTTCCAGAGTTATTGTCCCCATTCATCTTGAGGAATCTGCAGCAGGTTGTTCAAGTTGATTGCATGATGCTTATGGACCACAATTTTCAAATAGTGCCGCAGATTCTCAAAGGGACTGAGGTCAGGACTTTGACTGGCCCCCTGTAAGACCTTTAGCTTTTTGTTCTTGAGCCCCTGGAAAAGTGGAAGCTGCACGATGCTACTCAGACATGGCCCAGATAAGGCGGTCCCTCAAAACTCAACATCTGAACAGAAATAGAGAAGGTATCTATTCAGTTTATTACACACAAAGCTATAGCCAAGCTATAGCCTGTAGCCTTGTGTGGGTAAGTGACACAGGAAGAAAATGTTGTCTTTCTCTTGTTATAAAATATAAGGAGAGCCAGCAGAGGTGCAAATATGAAATTTGCAGGTCACTGCCCTTATAATATGTCATATCTTGTAATACAGCACTTGCTCTAAGCAATGTTCAGCCAGCCATGTCACCAACTATCATAATAATCATCCTTTAGCATCATCCTCTGCTGGAAGTGTCCAGACATCTCTCCTTCTGCAAATCTCCCAGGATGTTTGTGGAAAAGCATGAATGGGTCAGTGGTTAAAACCAGAAAAATTCATATCTGTCATTTAGTTTTGGAATATTGAAATACTGACACACATGGAAAAAAAAATTTTCAGTTAGTATTTTCAATTATGACTTTGGTTCAGAAAGTCTGTGAGATGAGCACTGTCCGTGGGAAAGGGCTTCACTTGAAAACAATCAACACAAGCGGCATAACTTGAAACAAAGAATTTGAAATGTGTCAGATTGATACCAGGCATTTTAGTGTCCGACTTCTGTGTAAAAAAGTAAATTTTCCTGTGGGTGGATTATTGAAACGTGTTATAGGCACACCCACAAACAGGGTCTGTGTAAGAGACGCTTAAAATATGAGAAAATGGGCCCCCTAACCTCTCCGATACCCAGTTTAGGTTCAGAGAAAGAAAGGGTCACTGCATCTAAATTACATAATTGACCTGAAATACACGATCATTATTTATTATTTGAAGAGCAAAAAAAGTAGGGAAAAAACAGACTATGACACATTGATTCCCAGCTGATCTATAGTATGAGCAGGTGGTCTGTGTGTTAGTGCACGTGCAATAATTCATCCCTTGAATACACATAAATTGAAAGGTCACAAAGGCATTTCTTAGTAATAAATCAAAAAAATGAGAGGACTGAAACTACAAAGATGTTGTAAAACTGCACATAAAAGGCGTTTTAAAAGGGCAGAACATTTAAAACACAAGATCATGCTGCAAAAGACGACGCAGAAGACGAGTGCCAGAATAGTCACTTTTCATAAAGGTAAGGGGAAACAAATGTCAAATTATTATTACTGCCAGACAACTAAAATCTACTGTGGCGTAAAACAGCATCAGTTCATTCTACGGTGAAATTGTACATTTGTTGCGCATTTTATTAAAGTTATTTAAAAAGTTATGTCCGTTATAGCAAATTAATAAATGAAAGTGATTTGCAACAGCAGCTTCCTGGAAATGTGACTTCAGTGAGCAAAACGTCCAGTTTTAACAGCTCTGTGGGATAAGCAGATGCAGAAAACGGGCAATTTGGAGCAATGAATTAAAAAAAGCAGCGGTCATGCTACACAGTCTCTAAGTAAGAATGGAGCTGAGCACTCAAGGGAAATTAACCCTGGAAAATGGCATTAGACTGAAAACATCACAGGTTTTCAGAAGCACTTGCAGAAAATGCCTGCAAAACTTCAGCTGTACTTCAGCTGAGAAGAGGAAAAGTTGTTGCTTCTGTCTACTGTCACCTCTTTCCAAATTAATCCTGAGAACTAAGGCTCCTATGTCAGTTCCCTGCTCCTCACTTTAAAGATTGCAAGATTAGTAACTTAATGCACAAGAAAATAATACTTGTCAGCTAAATAGCAACAAAGAGATGGTTAATAACACATTTGAATTAATTTTATTGTGAATACTACTAATGAAACCTCATAACACATATACAGCAAGAATGTTTACTTTATTGTAAAAAATGCAGTGGTTACCAGTTGAAAACATATTGCAAAAAAAGATCGTTTTTAAAATGGATTTTAAGTTATGCTAACTTTTTGTTCCTTCTGTTGTGGTGGTTTGGCAATTACTTGTCAAAACTTCAACAACTGGACATCAAAAGTATCTGAAATTAAATGGCATTTAATGATACAGAAGATAGTACTGGTGCCTCACAGCTCCTGCTCTGGGAAAAAGGAGTATCCTCGCACAGTCCAAAGACGTGTTAAAGGTAGATTGTGCACTCCAAACTGTCTTTAATGCTGTCCCCTCCACGGTGTATCCTCCCTCTCGCTTCCAGGACAGGTACCAAACCATCACAACCCTGCAGTAGACAAGCGTTGCTGATAATGGGTGGATGGATGAACATCTTTACATGACAGGCAACACACAAAGCCTCAAAGTCATGATATTATTCCATGCAGCATGTACATCTTGGCTATGATATGTGAACAATTTGCTGGAGATAATTAATCGTGATGTTAGCATATTCCATGGCGACAGCAGCATCTGACCATCTCCTCTGCTTTTTTCTCAGCTTGTGTGTGCTTGCAGGAAGGTGGGCATGGTGAGATTAGCAGAATGGATCTGAGTACCTAGAGGCCTACAGGTGGCTGTGGCTTTGCAAAAATTAGAAGTGATGTGGAGAAAAATATTTGCGGGTGGAAAACACTGTTCTCGCACTAACCCAGCAATGCACAACAAATTTAAAATAAACCTGCAGTGCAACAGCTCCGCTACTAATTCCCTGTAAATAAGCAAGATCAAATGAAAGAGAACAAGTAGAAAAAAGGCTTGGAGGACACAAACACAGCACAATGTAGCAAGTGAACCTTAGCTTTCAGATAGGGTTAGCAGATCAACAATGTTTGTACTTTGCCTTGTGTATAAATGATAACCAGTAATTTTATGAGCCCCATTTCACACTTAGTTGAAAGCCACAGAGACTAAGTGATCTCCATAGTAACACAAATTGCCACCAGACAGGTTTTAAAAATACCTTTTTGACGTGATGAAAGGGTTAGGAGGTCAGTGATGAGAAAAAAAACCCGTCACTGTCACTGGTGTTTGGAACCAGTCAGACCTGAACATAGTGTTAATCAAAGATTCATTTAAACTATTTACATTTGTTCTCACAGCAGCAGCTCATTACAAAAGTTCAGGTAAATTTAGCTTCTGCCTCTCACTTTTTCCACCACTGCCTTCATTGCTGGTTTAGGATGCCAGCATGAAGGAGGACAGAATCCTTCACCTGTGAATGCAATGCATATCTCTCAGGTTCACATGTACTGACACCAGTGAGATAAATAAAATGGTAAGGAGATACTGACTTTAATAGAAAATCACAGCAAATGAGAAACTGTGGGAAACTATGAAAATTATACTTTAAAAGTTCACTTCAAGAATGTGCAGTAAAAACAAGGGTATTAAATAAACAAACTGCTGTAGGAATCACATCTACGTATCTGAAGCCGTTTTGTTGTGAAATGTACTTTGTTACACTCAGTTGCAAATCACTTTGGGATGAAAAAAATCTTCATATTCCTTTCAGATGTATAAACAAAGGTAAAAAGAGGAGCCTCTATATAAATACATGCCCATTTAATATTTTCTTCCCTATGAAAACACTTTAAAAAGTTTTTACATCTTTGTAACTATAACTAGTCATCGCTGAAATATGATTATGCAAGCAACAGGCCAGCAGAAGGTGTGTGTGTGAGAAGTCCGGTTGTGTTCCTGTCATTCACTGGACACTTGTCACACTTGTCGAAGAGGCTCCTGCCTTGAAAATGTTTATGGGGTCAAATCAGCAGCGCTGCCCTTCATTTAACCCTGCCGTCCACCTGACAGTTGTGTCCTGGAAATCCTCCTCTTGGTTTTTAAATGATGTCGGAGCCTTGAATCAAAGCCCGCTCTGCATTATCAAGCTGAAACACAGGTGACCTCCTGGGTGCCCACCAGCATTTTTAATTTGTCCCCCACCCTTGGATGCCAGAGGACATTCAGACGTTGAGACGTGGAGTTTGGACACAGATGAGTCAGCGAAGCATTGAGGGCAGACAGGCCCCGTCCCGAGGCCCCCCCGTCAAGCAGTCCGATTCAGAGTAGGAAGCCCTCCTTCATGACTCCGCTGGGGACACGGCAGGACATGAGCATGTGACCTCCTCTTGCTTTGTGCTGCGACTGTGCATCTGGCAGAGTGCAGCACAGGCACTGTTCCAAGTGGGTGGTGCCAATCTGGGGGGGCATGAGAGAGGGGAATAATGTGTGGTTACTTTGTCCTTCTGTGCCACCACCCTGTCACAATGGGGATGAGCAGTGCAGAAGTCAGGCAGCTCGGGAGAAAATACTGATGCAGTGCTGATGATCTCCACCCTACTACAAAACCAAAATTTGTACCGTGAAATAAAACTTATCACTCATTCGGTAGTTAAATATTTAGTTTCTGGGGTACCGAATGATGTTTACATTTGCTTTCAGAAACATAGCCAGAGGAAGAGAAAACAGAACATCAGGCTTTGCACTTGTATGTCATCTGACAGGTTTTCTTTAAAAGAGTGTTGAAGACAGTGTAGTTTCTTCTCTACATTGAGAAGGTCATTTGAAAAGAAGCTACAGGTCATCTACACACAGGCATACATTACAATCTACGGTCATAATTAAGAGCAAAGCCCACGGCTGGAAGATCCTGTCATGAGAAAACCAATGACACCTCAACATGGAGTTTTACAGATTGTCCTACACTGCAATATGGTCAATATATAAAAAGAATTTAAAAAAATAAATAAAAATGTAGTACTTTCATTTGCAAGATTAACAACTGAGTTTTTCAGTACAAATTGGTTTAAACTATATGTTCGTTCAACACCAAAACGCCTGATGGCCCTTTGTGTGTTTACAGTAAGTTCTTGGTCTAAATACAGGGAATAAACATGGTCGCCTTCTACATTAGCATGACAACAATGACATCTTTACCAGATCCTGATGACAGAACACGGGTGAATACAGTTTGATCTAGTAATTCATTTTTTACGCCCTCCCCTGGTTTAGTATAAAATAGGTTATATTAAAAATTGCTTGTCACAAATATGTGCTGCACCCTACCTTGGCAGGCAGCATATAAAAGCACTCGTCTGCTTCCAAGCCACCTTCCCTGCAGTTGGGCCCATCGATGATTCCATTATGAGTTTTTGTACAACCCTCCATGTGCGCAAGAACTTCATTCCAGCAAACCAGGGGTGGTCACCTCATTATGGTCTGGTTGGTCTACACTGAGGCCCTGAGACACAGCGACTAGAATCTTCTGTCGCCAACACCACTGGCATTTGATTTACTCTCCTTTTGCACTAGTTATAAATGAGAAAGGGGTGTTTTTCAGAAGAATGTTGGTGCCAGGTGATCAAACACATGTATGTTGTGACTTGTTTGTAGCTGAAACACCATCCAGGACACTGCTGTGACAGAGCTGCCCCATGGTGGCATTGCAGTGCCATGCTGAGATGACGCATTGCGATAAGATGCTGCTACGTGACGATGACCAACAATAGGATTATTGCAGGACCTTCACTTCAGATATGATTTATGAGCAAGAAGAAGGAAATAACCGAGTCAGAGAAGCAATTCTTTTTTTTGCTCAATATGAATAATGGCAGATGAGAAAAAATGCCTTTTGTGAATGAAATGCTGAAAATGGGTTCAGTCATTGTAGAATGCATAAGTGAGCAAAAGCATTTTGATAACATATATGAACCAACTATGTGGATGAGGGAGTACGAATGGAAACACATACCAGGCTTGTTGATCTCAAAATACATGATTTCTCAATTGTATTTGAGCATCTTAATACCCCTCATTTAAACAGAACTTCATATGATTATAACTTTACTGCTTATCCAGTGCAGTACCACAGAGGATTCAAAGATCTATGTATACAAATCAGGGTCTTCAGGAACAAAAGCCAATGATTTTGCAGTTAGCTTCCACTCCTAAAGGTGCACAACATCACTGGATCACTATACAAACACATCATTCATTCTGTGTCATCTACCAATGAGCTGCAAGAAGAGGAAAGTCGACATGCTTAACATGGTTATCCTGCTGACACCCTGGCGCTCAACAGACCCACACTAACAGGACTCGTATCTCAATCACCCTGGGACAGTCTGTCGAGAGGAACTATTTAAAAATCACAATGCCTGATGGCACATCACTCACAGAGCCAGCAGCGCCTGAGGGGTCTCACACACTTGCTATACTATGACTGACTTATTTATATATTTTTTGGTTAAATCATTTCCTTCATGGCAGAGGTGCTGTCTTACTTTCTCTACCCCAGTCAGGGCTGTGTTTGGCTGGAAGCTGGTTCTTCCTGACCCAGAACCCCAATGTAGGTGAAAAGGGTAACTGGACCAAATACAAACTGTCTCACCCATCCATTACAGACAAGTTTTATTACTCCCCTTTACCAGAGAGAAATGGGATGAGCTAAAAAGGGAGGGGGGGGGGGGTCGTCAGAGACAAGCAAGTCACATACACACAAACCTGTTAGAGCAAAGCCTGAGTAAATGCATATGTATAAATAAAGCCAAAATTTCTTGTTAACATGTTGAGTTTACAAAAAGATACCACCTGCAGCTCTGTAGGGGCCAGTCCTATGTGCACAGTGAGCTATAACAATCACACAGCAAGACGCAGGACCAAAATTCCCGCACAGGTCCTCTTGTATGCCTGGCTGTTGCAGGGAAGCCACAAGATATTCTCCTTGTGGGGTTCTGTCAATTTCTTTATCCACTACATCATGACATAAATAGTAACATTTATTCCTGTTCATACAAAGCACCCTGAAATACATGACAATAATGTGGTAAAGTAACCACTATGTTTGCGTGTTACATGTTGTATGTTTGTCTAATTTGCAGCCGCATGTCCACAACAAACTGGCCACGCTGCATCGTTTCAACTGAGGACTTTGCATCAAATGCCTAACATCACTCAACAGCATCCACTCAGATGAGTTTCACACAACAAAATAAAATCAGATTGTGTGCTTAGGGTTATCCTTGCTATTGCAGGGTGTCGTGACCATATGTACATTTCCTCAATAAAAGCATCTACCAAAAGAGTTCCTCCTCATATGGAAAAATAATCATGTATGTAAATTAGTATGATATGTCAAAATAAAGGCAAGTCTCTCTGAACACGGGGGACTCGGGGCCACCAGCACACAATGTCTGTTGCTGGTGGTTAAAACATATTGTCCAAATTATTTGGACCTGAAGAATGTCTCTCTCACCCCAGCAGAGACTAAAAGCTTGGACTCACATGGCGAGTAGAGCTGCATACTAATTTTTCTGGCGGAGTAGGTAGGGCAGTTGGGTTTAGCTTCCCACCATAATGAATGTTCCCTCCAAGAAGGGGCGGCGGAGAGGGTACAGGGATTAAAGTGGGCGAGCAAAGAAGAAGGAACGGGTGACAGACTCCAGGGACAGGAGGCCTATAGCACTTCATGAGAATGCTGCAGTGGGAGCCCTGGGATTGGACGCACGTGTCTCCGTTTGGCCCGTCCTTTGGAGGCTCAGGCATCACAGGCATCAGCCACTCCCTCAGCAGGAGCAGTTCCCGCAGCCCTTCACGCTGTTGAGGATCTCCTCCTGCAGTTTCCTCCTTTCCTCCTCCTTCTGAGAGAGGCGCTCCTGCTCAGAGTCTGCCGCCACCTTGTTGTTCAGCACCCTGCTGTTCTGGGTGTTCCACAGGTCTGAGTAGAGGCTGCCAGGGGTGTTCAGGAGTGTCTCGTGGGTTCCCCGCTCTGCAACCTTGCCCTGAAACACAGCCAGATGGGACACATGGTCACGCTTCTGTGACATCCTAGAGATACACCGATAGGGTCCAGTGTTACAAGCTGTTAATGGTTCATTTAATGACAAATAAACAAATAAGCATCAACACAAGTGCAGACTGTATTATGAACCAGTGCAGTCTTCTGGTTTTTTTTATAAAAGAAAAAAAAAAGAAAAAAGGACGTTATATCCAAGACATAGTTTTTCTATGAATGTCACTTCAAATGGAATTCTCAGCACCAACGACATCTAGAGGGACAGAAATGTTCAATGGAAAATAGTGACAACATTTTGACCTTGTCCCATCTGGTAAGAATGCAAAATAATTCAAATGTTGCCTTGGGGAGAACAGTTTGCAGTTGAAACCATGCAGGTGAACAAAAGAACATACCAACTTGCTTTTCTTTTCTCCTTGAAGAAAATAAAGTAGATCATTCATCTCAGATTAAATTACTTGATTGCATCATGCATCGTTTAACAACTGCCAGGTATATTTTATTAATACAAAGCAATTAAAGGACATGAAGTAAAAGTCACACAAAATAAATGTCCATAAATGTCTACTTGGATGAGTTGTTCTGTTAATGTACTTTGAGTACAAGATTGAGTAAAAGATTCTGATGAAGACCCAACACAGCAAAAGCAATTTGAAGGGAAAAGAGCAAACTGCTCTGCCAAGTCTGTGACAGGAGGAACGTTTTCCACAATCTCCCCGCAGAGCCACCTAGCCAGAGCCCCGCTGCTGGACGTTGTGTGCTGTCTCATTCTCCTAATATGTCTCAAGGTACAGCATCCAGTGGGTGAAAGACTTAAAATACCTTTTACATTTATTAATCGTTAATGTGCTTTCAGTGAACACTGCCCTCCAAAGACACTAAGGGTTGCTAAGGGGCATATGGTTGCCTACCTCTTTTCTTTATAAGGGAAAAAAAGGGGGGGGGGCGTTGGATTCAGAGGGGTGTGGGGAGGACACGCAAGAAGAGCGCCCAGAGCTATAGTCATGGAGCCAGTGACTCACAGACTGGGATTAATAGTGCTATCATGCTCTTTCCCCTACACACACTGCCTGCTGGGAGATGGGAGGTGAGCAAGCTGGCCTCTTCTTTGCTAGGTGATCTGTGCAAGACAAAGTTGTAAACAAAACTGACATGTCTAGAGACAGCCTATGCAGCCCCTCTCTGCCACACACCCTCTGAAAGAGTAAGTAACAGAGCCCTCCTTGCCTGAACCACACTGCCACCCCCACACGTGACGTGTTCCCCGTTCTGCTCCGGCCGCCCACGCAGCCAGGCGGCAACGCTCAGGGAGCACAAAGCACAGGAAGTAAACAGAGGTGTTGCATCTGGTGGCGTGTTCAGTTATGGGCTGTGTCCTCCTACCATGCTGACGTGCATGTCTCTGCTTCTGTTTGGACCTTTTCATCTGGGAGCATCAAGTATCTGCAATCAGGGACATGAAAGATTCCCCCCACCATTTCCCCAGTGTAGCTGCCTGCTTCCACCTGCCACATCAGGCTCTTTCTAAGATGCTGAAATTAACGAATATCACGGCACCAGGGAGATGGGAGGGGAGTTAATGACGACAGCCACGTGTATCGCTGCACACACTCTGAGCGAGCCTCAAGTGCCAACGAGAGAATGCTCAGCTGTGCCTTCCACCCCCCGTCCCACTACAAAGCTGTGCAGATCTGCTGCTGAGAGGCAGCTAAGCTTCCAGACATCCATGGTGTGCTCCTGAGTCCCTATGTGGCCACGCTGGTTCCACTCGCTGTTCTCCTGGCCCTGCTGGGCCCTCACAACACCCACTGATTCCATTGCAAAACACTTTACAAGGGCTTCTAAAGATGACGTCTTGTCCTGTATTTGCACGCGCCACTCCCAGCCTGACCAAGGAGAGCTCAGAGTGCACAGGGGGTGCGCAGTCAAAGACATCCTGTCACCCGTGAAATGCAGAAACTAAAGATGCATTTGTTCCTTGGTGTGATTGTAATGAATTAATTGAGGTGCGGTGCTCCACACAGGCTAGATGAGGTGAGTAAAACTCATGAAGAGCCACAGTGCATGCTCTGTCTCATTTCAGCCAATCCCACACTCACTTAATTAGTCTAATAAATTTGCTGTGGACAATTATGTCAAACCAGTATTATATAATTACCAGTCAACATATTTATTGACTTTTGGGCACCTTCTAAATATATATCTTACCCTCACTTTATTAGAAATATCTTAAAAGTGGAAAAGTGAGATTAATTTGATTAAGGAAACAAACAAATACAGCTAACGGAATATTTTCCTCCAATTAACATGAAGGGCAATCTAATTGCTTGTGTACCAAATACAAATGTCAAATTTGGAGAAAGTCCTTTCTTTAAATATTCAGAATATTTAAACTAATGGTAAGAACCAGCTGCACCAAAGGTACGAAACTGACTAGCTGTGACCAGAAGACATGCCTCTGTGAAATGTGTCTGCATAGCTCCTTGGGGGGTTGGGGTGGGATTTGGGAGTGGGGTGGAGGGTGGGTGTAGGCATGAAGTAGGCTGACAGGTGCGGTGACCTCATCTGGACATGTGATCTGTGTAAATGAGCAAACTGGCAGTCAACATTGAGAAGGTGGGCCTATGGCAGTAGGTCTCTGTTGTCCTCAACAACACACGTTTACACTTGTATATGACATGTACAGCACAAATGACTGTCCTTACCTTACTGAGGACTATTATCTCATCGGCATCTACAATGGTCGACAATCTGTGGGCAATGAAGACCGATGTCCTGTCCTTAACCATCTCCTTCATGGAGCTCAGAATATTCTGCAAGGAGATAATATAATTCAATGAACTGTTATGTCTTTTAAACTACTTCCTTCTGGCCTGTTAAACTGTCTCATTGAATGAGGCCTATTTATCACAAGCCAGTACATAATATATTAAAGCTCACTTAAGTTGTAATACCACTTACTGAAAGTTTAGGCACCTTCTAACAGTTGGTATCTTAAATTTACAGGTGTTATGAAAGTCATCATGCATTTCTCCACCAGTGGTGTTTGTTCTTAGATTAAATCTGAGCCAAAAAAAAACACCCATCAAATTCAATGTGCACTTTAAGGTCTAATATAATGGTGAACCCCAAATATATCTAGAACTGGGTACTGCCCTTTTATGAATTTTCATTAAAGGTAAATAATTCAACTAACACATTTCTGGTATTTAATAATAAAAGATTTTTGAACAGGGGTGATGGAGTGCCCCAGGACACGTCAAAATAAGGATTTATAGATTGAAGCAAATGACTAAGTCTGTCTCATTTCTTGGCTGATAAATATTGCTTTTATCTTATAATTTATTTATTCATTTAGCTGGTGCCTTTGTCCAAGGCAATTTACAATATTAGATTTGTACAATAAGCTACATGCAGTTACCTGCTTATACAGCAGGGTTATTTTTACTGTACCAAATCAGAGTAAGTACCATGATCAAGAGTACTACAGCAAGAGGACAAATCAAACCTGCATCCTTTGAACAGTGTAACAGCTCTAACAACTAAGCCACTTGTATTGTTCCATAAATACCGCAAAAATTAAACATCAGCATTAAGATGGGCCAACATCTGACAGATTGGGTGAGTGGCTGACCAACATATAGCACAGATATCCTCAATACAGGAAACACACTCAGAATTTCCACTTCGTGGAATGTATGCAAATGACAAGGCATTCTGCACGTTCATTCCTCTCTGGAGTTTAATTCACGTTTACTTGGGTATTGCAACACAAGCAATGTAAACGCAGCCAGGTCCAACACAAAAAATACCAACAACAGAATCTCACCATTCCTAGACCAGGTTTTGCTGCCCCTGCTGGAATTGCTATGCAATATCTAATAAGCAGCATCTAAGCTTTGGAGACCTGAAAAAGCCTTTTTTCCCCCCGAACAACTGCAAATACTGATGTGACTGACAGCACTGATATAAAAAATGTCTTCAGAGAGCAGAAAGAGTCCAAGTTAACTAAGCAAATAAAGCTTTACTTCAGCAGCACCATCTACATAAAAATGTGAATGTGTATCACGCGTGTGCACACACACACACACACACACACACACACACAAAAGGGAACTTTAGAGTAATCAATAAACCTGAGACACACATCTGTGGACTGTTGGAGAAAACCCACCAGAATAAGGGAACAGCATGCAAACTCCACAGGCTGAGCAGGGTCCGAACCCACGTCCAGGTGCTGTGACAGACCAGCACTACCCACTGTGACAAAGTGCTGCTTCAGTGCTACCAATTCAAGAGTCTAGTAAAGGAGACGGTAAAGTTCAGACCTGTCCCACAAGGGGACCCTGCTCACCTCCTCAGTGATGGAGTCCAGGGAGGATGTGGCCTCATCATACAGCAGAATGGGTGGATTCTTCAGGATGGCCCTGGCAATAGCCACGCGCTGTTTCTCTCCCCCTGAAACAATACACAAACTTTCTGTCAACAGAACACACACACACGCACCAGTCATGACTCCCAGTAGGAATGTCTTCATTGTTCTCTCTCCTCAACACACACACACACACACACACACACACACACACACACACACACACACACACACACACACAGAGAGAGAGTTAGGACTCAGACTGTATCAGTAGTGTCTCAGTAGCTCTTCCTTCCTCCTCCTGTCAGTGGAAGTTAGGTTTTGGTAAAGGCACCAACCGCATCCTGACCTCAACAGCTCTAGCTGTTAATGAGGAACAGAAGTGTGTGTAACAGGTGTTTGGCTCAGCTGTAGCTGAGTCGCCTGCTACGGGCACAAGGCACTCTTTGACAGAGACAACCTGCCTCTGGTTGATATATATAGCCTTAGCAACAGCACAGATTGAGATCACCCTGCTTCCATCTGACCTACACAGAAGGAACTCCATCCTTCCTCATGTTGGGGGGGGGGGGGGGGGGG